>PVJC01032365.1:0-19976 GCA_004026665.1 Murina feae
TTCAATAATTACTATAACCAAACTCCATCTAATACATTTCATATGCCTAACTAACACACTCTTCAATAATTACTATAACCAAACTCTATCTAATACATTTCATATGCCTAACTAACACACTGTTCAATAATTACTACAACCAAACTCCATCTAATACATTTCATATGCCTAACTAACACACTGTTCAATAATTACTACAACCAAACTCCATCTAATACATTTCATATGCCTAACTAACACACTCTTCAATAATTACTATAACCACACTCCATCTAATACATTTCATATGCCTAACTAACACACTCTTCAATAATTACTGTAACCAAACTCCATCTAATACATTTCATATGCCTAACACACTCTTCAATAATTACTGTAACCAAACTCCATCTAATACATTTCATATGCCTAACACACTCTTCAATAATTACTCTAACACTCACTCGCCCTAAGTGACTTCTCGGGCACCCAGTGGGAGCCAGGCATGGCAGGAGCTGCTGAGCAGATTAGCCAAACATCAAAATGTGGGAAGATGGACTCAGTGAAGAAAATATAGCCAGTCATAAAACAGGGACAGATGCGGAGGGCGTGTAAGGAAAAAACCCTGAGAGCTGTGTGAGCAGGAGCAGGCGCCCTAACAGCCAAGGGGGCAGCAAGAGGCGCTGGCAGGTCCCAGGCCTGGGTGCTGGGGCTGGGCTGGAGGTCAGGTGGCAGGAAGGTGGGGCAGAGTCCGTCAGAGCAGCTGATCTGAGGCTGGGACAGTGGGACCCACTCAGAGGGTTTTGTTCATTTGTTTGGTTTTAGACCCATTCCTTTCAGGACCTTTGCAGCATAGTTTCTTCAGGTAAAAGCCTATAAGAGAAAGGCTGTTTCAACGATAAGTACCCTTTCTCCCCCTGAAAAACGGCTCAGAGCACCATCAAATTAAACCTCACCCGTGGGTCTGAATCTGGGAGGCGGGTGCCTGCTGCGGTGTGAGGGGGTCAGAAAGCCTGCTCCTCCTTGCCCCTCATCCCTCTCTGCCCCTTGCGACCTCACACTCTTCGATGGCATTGTCTGGTCTGGCTTCCTCTGTGTCCCCTAAGCTCTGGCCAGACGTTCCGCCTCCGGGTGCGTCTCACTGTGAATGCGGAGCCCAGACTGGAAACGACCAGTCACACCAACAGAGTGGACCCTAAGCTGCGGGATGAATGGTCACAGGGTCGAAGGCTGAGCAGCTGTGTGGAGGGGTCTACAAGTACAGGCCACACAGATGACTCTCCTAGACATGAGGAAGCCAGACCAGGAAGTACACTCTGTGCACTTACACCTTAGCAGGTGCACTAAAGCAGACCTCAGAGTGAGGGTGGAAGCAGCCTGCAGGGGCGCTGGGAGGGGCAGGGAGCAGGAGGGGCCCCGGGACTTCTGAGGGCCTGTGGATGCTCCATGTCTTGATCTGGGTGGTAGTGACTCAAGTGTGTTCGTTTTGTGACAATTCATCAAACCGTTCGTTGTAATCTGTTCACCTTTCTGCAGGTAAATATACTTCACGACAAGTGTTTTTAAAGGCCCAGTGCTCTTTATAGGCAAAGACACTGAAAATCGTCCTCTCCAGTTGATCTACCAACTCAGTGTGCACTCATCAAGCCCCATGGGCAGTATGTCCTGGTGCAGGACCTGTGCACAGCATAGGCTGTTTGCTCTGCCTGTAAGATTTCCCCTCTCCTGGCCGCCTCCTATGTAATTCCTGTGCATCTTTCAGTTTTCAGCTTTAAGTAACTTCCTCCAGGAAGCCCTCCCTGATGTCACCGTCTAGGTTATGCAGCTTTGCTACTGGCTCATGGAACCCTGCTTTCACATATATATTTGGTTGTGCTTCTACACTTGTTTGTGTCATTATCATTTTCCGGAAGAGAAGGAGAGCTGCAGATCTGGCCATGTGTCTTTCTGCTCACCATGTCGGTACATCCCCAGGAGCAACACAGTGCTTAATAACTTAATAGCACTCAATGCGTATTTATCCAATGATTGAAGAGCGACAGGTTAATGAATGAATGAATGAATGAATGAATGAATGAATAAAGCCTATAGGTGTAGCCCACAGCTACTCATGACAAACATTGTTTTATCTGATAAACTCATTTACAATGCTGCTCTGTAGCAGGCTTTGTATAACTTATTTTTCATTATCTGCCATCGTGTGAAATTGATGATCCCAGCAAACACATGTCCCTCTATAGCGTGTGAACATTCTGGCAAGCCAGCACGTCTTCCCAGACATGGTATATGTCTTTCAATTTTAAAAGCGAAGATTCTTGTATGCTTGCCACCACCCACACAACAGCTGAGAATGTAAGTCAGGATCTATAACAACCTCACACACATTTGTGTGTCTGCCGAGCAATTGGAGACACATGGATGTGATAGGATTTCCCCAGTCACGGGCCCGCTGGTCTTCTGGTTTCTATTTTATTTATGTATATTTAGAGAATCTAACGGTCACTTGGGAGGGTGAATAAGAAAAGAAGGCTGGGCTTGCTTCCTCTTCAGTGTGATCCCCAGGTTCACTAGTGGGGTGGCCAAGTTCAACGTCAACTTCCTTGTCTGCAGAAAAGGGGAGAATAACCATATCTGTCCCTCAGGGCAGGGTTGCTGTGGGATGTGATGTATGAGAAACCTCAGGACCTTGGTAAGTCAAGTTTACCTGCTGGTTACTGTTCATGTCTTGAGGCTTGGGGTGGCGGGAGAGGAGGAGCAGGAGAGCTGACCTTGGCCTTCGAGGGTGGGAGCCCAAGATAAGAAGCTTCTACACCTTCAACTTGGGAAAGACAGGTTTGCTACACAGTTCCAGGGAACCTGTGGGACCCACTTAGCTGTCTCTCTCCAGGAGTGGTTGAGTCTGCTGCCCTGGTCGTTTGGTTGAGAAGACAAATTAGCGAGAAAGCGTTTTTGTTCACTGACATCCACCAGGTGACAGAGTTTGTGAACACCAGGCCCTTGGTGATCATTGGCTTCTTCCAGGTACTGAGTTCAAGACGTGGGTTGCTTTTCAATGGGCAAGGAGTTCCATGCCTGGGAGGGGGTTGGGGAGAGGAGAGGTTAATTCTTTGAGTTAATTCCTATTCTTCATTTTCTAACAAGCTGGTTTTTGGGGGGAACTGCGGGGTTAAGATGAAGAGAGAAAAAAAGAAAGCTGAACGGAGTAGGCGAAGCTGATGAGAGAGGTGGACAAGAGTGGAGAGAGGAGACCGAGGTGGTTTGATAGTACAATTGATTTTTCGGGGGTCTATTTAGAATAGTATTGAATGACCAATAACTTGCAAATTGTTTCCCCATTTGGAGAATGGGTTTAGTTACATCTTAACTCATTTCCTGTAACTTGGATGACTCCTCCCCTCTGCCAGTGAAGTCAAAATCCTGGCATTGAGTCTGCCCCTGGGAGAGGTTACCCCTCTCACCCATCCACTTTTTGACAGTATTTTTGGCCCCAATTTTTTTTAAGCTAAAAAAGAAGCCAAAGCTACAGCCATGTCTTGATATCAAATTTATATTTGATACTACATGTAGCCAATCAATTGCCTCTTCTGAAAGCAACTAAAGAATAAATGTTATAAAGTCCCACCCCCTCTAATATGCGGGGACGGTCTACGTGACCAACTCTCCCCACTCATCTCTGTGGATTTGCCTATTTTGGCCTTAGTCATGGCCATAAAAGTATTCTGGGTATGAAACATCCATAATATGGGATTGAGGTGATTCAGCAAAACCTCAAAAGTTGGAAAGATAAGGAGACAAATTGGTCACCACTTCCATCTTGACTAAGGTGACCAGACGTCCCGCTTTTGGCGGGACAGCCCCAATTTTTAACAGTTTGTCCCACGTCCCGAGGCATTTTAAAAAAGTCCCGATTACTCTTTGTAATATTTTAAATAGTAATAAAAAAAATAAAAAGAAAAAAAAAGACACCCCCCCCCCCATCAATGGTGTACCGCTTTAAATCTGGTCACCTTAACCTTGACCTTAAATGAGCCAGCATCTTGCATTTCTACCAAAACCTTACCCTATATCCTTCCCCAAACAGGATTTAGAAGAAGAAACAGCTGAGTTGTTCTATGATGTGATCAAAGACTTCCCAGAGCTGACGTTTGGAGTGATGTTGATTAGTGATGCCGTTGGGCGTTTCCGAGTCACCCTTGACAGTGTCCTGGTGTTCAAAAGGGTAGGTCTCTGAGCCCATTCTACAGAGGGGTCTCCAGTTCAAAACAGGGGACTGTGTGTGTATGTATAGGTTTTGGGTACCAATTCTGGTTCTGCCACTTATGAGCTAAGTGCCATTGGACAAGCTGGCTTTTGCAAAATCAGTTTTCTGATGTTTTTCTGGCCTTTGCAGCCTCCCCATGAGTTCATCCTCCTTTCTTCAACAGTAAGTGGTATTAAGTCCGTGTCTTCTGCTTTGCACTTTTTTCTGTCCCACCGCCCCCCCATCCACCTCTGTCAGCAGTTACTATCCAGACACCCAGTGGCTCACAAGCCTCCATACTCCAGCCAGACGTCTCTTTTCTCCAAACCTTTGCATCCATCACCAGATGTCTCAACATGGCCAAGTCTTAATCTCCCTTCCGAGTCCTCATCCAGGTTTTTTTGCTTTCTCAAATGGTACCACCGTCTCTCCCATTACCCATCTGAGCAAAGCCAGACAGCCAGGCATCATTCTACACCTCCCTCTTCTCCATCTGTCATAACCAACTCAGCACTCCAACCCTGTTGATTTAAATCCAAAGATCCCTCGAATCTATCCATTTTTCTCTACTGCTTCCTTCCTAGATGAAGTGACAATTATTTTCCACAGCCCAATGCAACATCCATCCAATTGATCTGCCACATTCTCTTTTGTCCTCTGACAAGCCGCCTTTCAAAAATTCAAATCTATTGATCATTCCCTCCTCTTCGCTGAAAGCCCATTAGTGGTTTCCTGTGATTAATACTATTATTATAGGATAAAGACTCAAGTCCCTAATGAGACCCACAAGGCCTCTATTATACCCTCCTCCTTCCCCTCTGGGCTCTAGATCTGAGCTCTCCAGCATGGCAGCTGCTGGCCATTTGTGACTACTTAGATTAAAATGTCAGTTCCTCCTCCTAACCCGTTTATATCAGTGGATAGAGCATAAGCCTGCAGACTCAAGGGTCCCAGGTTCGATCCCAATCAAGGACATGTACCTCGGTTGCAGGCGCATACCCAGTAGGGAGTGTGCAGGAGACAGCTGATCAATGTTTTTCTCTCTCATCTCATTGATGTTTCTGACTCTCTCTATCTCTCTCCCTTCCTCTCTGTAAAAAATTAATAAAATATTTTTAAATAAATAAATAAATTCTAAAACAAAAAAGTTAGTTCCTCAGTCCAACTAACTTCATGTGGATAGTGGTTACTTCAGTGGGCAGCTGGATTCACAGAGCATTTCAGTCTTCACACAAAGTTCCATCGTGGTCCGGCTCCTGGAACATGCCTTGCTTCCTCCCCACACGAAGCCAAATCCTTACAATAATCATGTTACTTATTGATGTGGCTTAGAGAGGTTAAGTTACTTGCCCAAGGCCACACAGGAGGTAGGTAGAGTCATACTTACATCTGATTGACTTTTAGAGAAGAATATGAGCCCATGGAAATCACTGAAAAGCTTTAATTCAGAGAATAAAATAACTTGATTGTTTTTCTTGAATGGGATGACACAGTCCAGAAATAGATCTAAATACATATGGGGATTTACTATATGATATCTTAGATTAATAGGGAAATATATTTTATTCAGTTACTAGTGTTGATAGAATTGGATAGCCGTTGAAAACAAAACCCTAAAGCTAAATTCTTCTATCATTTCTTTCACCAGCTAAATTTCAGGTTGATCCCTGATTTAAAAATTTAACAATGAGACTATGGAAGGGCTAGGAGATACCACAGGGGAGTTTGTTTTGTGGGAAAGCTCTTTATAAAACATGACAGATACTCCAGAAATAAGGAAAATAAATACTGATACATTTGGACCACATAAAATGTAAAAGGTCTGCAGTGAAACTCCAGGACAAAACCAAAGCCAAGCAGCCAACTTGGAAAATGCATTTGGGAGAGATTTGGCCTATTGAATGGTTAAGGGCATGGGCCCTGGCATCAGACTGCCTGTGTTGGACTGAGGCCCCCCTCTCCCAACTTAGAGACCTTAGGCAAGTCACTTCACTGTTCTGTGCCTTGATTTCCTCATGGTGAAGCAGGAGGAATCACAGTGTACAGATCAAGGAGGTGTTCTGAGGGCTGAATGAGTTAGGGCATCTAACATGTTCAGAGTGGTGGCTGGTGCGACATGAGATCTCAGTAAGCCTAGTTAGCACTATTAGAATAGGCTTAGGACCAGAAAAGACTGGACTTTATCTAGAGGACAACAGGGTCTATGAAGTGTTTAAGCAAGAGGATAACACGATCAGATTTGCATCTAACAACTCACTGTGGCTGAAATGTGGGGGTGGACTGGAGGGCAGTGAGGGGAGAAATTAGAAGACCATTAGAAATTTTTTCAGGAGTCCAGGAAACAGGTATGGACTAGAGGGTAGGATTGGTGGGGAGAAGAGAAGATTTAAAAGAGAGAGAAATTAAGAGATGACTGATTCTTTTTTTTTTAAATTTTGTTTTATTGCTTAAAATATTACAAAGAATAATACATATGTTTCCTTTATTTTTCCCCCTTGACCTTCCCCCGCTTCCCCTACCCCTCAGTGTTTTGTGTTCATTAGTTATGCTCATATGCCTGCATAAAAGTCCTTTGATTGATCTCTCCCCGCCCCCCACATCCTCCCCAACCTTCCTGCTGTAGTTTGACAGTCTGTTTGATGTTGCTCTGCCTCTGTATCTATTTTTGTTCATCAGTTTATAATTGTCTTTATTATCCATAAATGAGTGAGATCATGTGATATTTATCTTTCTCTGACTGGCTTATTTCATTTAGCATAATGCTCTCCAGTTTCATCCATGCTGCTGTAAATGGTAAGAATTCCTTCTTTTTTATAGCAG
Source organism: Murina feae (assembly GCA_004026665.1). NCBI lineage: Eukaryota > Metazoa > Chordata > Mammalia > Chiroptera > Vespertilionidae > Murina > Murina feae. The sequence goes on from PVJC01032365.1 coordinate 7,040, forward strand.
CATAGTATTCCATTGTGTAGATGTACCACAGTTTTCTAATCCATTCATCTGCTGATGGGCACTTAGGCTGTTTCCAAATCTTAGATATTGTAAATTGTGCTGCTATGAACATAGGGATGCATATATCCTTTCTGATGTGTGTTTCTGGTTTCTTGGGATATATTCCCAGAAGTGGGATCACTGGGTCAAATTGGAGTTCCATTTTTAACGTTTTGAGGAAACTCCATACTGTTCTCCACAGTGCTGCACCAGTCTGCATTCCCACCAGCAGTGAAGGAGGGTTCCTTTTTCTCCGCATCCTCTCCAGCACTTGTCGTTTGTCGATTTGTTGATGATAGCCATTCTGACAGCTGTGAGATGGTCCCTCATTGTTGTTTTGATTTGCATCTCTTGGATGATTAGTAGCTTTGAGCATGTTTTCATATGTCTCTTGGCTTTCTGAATGTCCTCTTTTGAAAAGTGTCTATTTAGGTCCTTTGCCCATTTTTTTGATTGGATTGTTTATCTTCCTTTTGTTAAGTTGTATGAGTTCCCTATAAATGTTGGAGATAAAACATTTATCGGTGATAACATTGGCAAATATGTTCTCCCATGCAGTGGGCTTTCTTGTTTTGTTGATGGTTTCTTTTGCTGTGAAGAAGCTTTTTATTTTGATGTAGTACCATTTGTTTATTTTCTCTTTAGTTTCCAATGCCCTAGGAGCTGTATTGGTGAAGAAATTGCTTCAGTATATGTCTGAGATTTTGTTGCCTTTGTATTCCTCTAGTATTTTTATGGTTTCCCATCTTACATTTAAGTCCTTTATCCATTTTGAGTTTATTTTTGTGTACGGTGTAAGTTGGTGGTCTAGTTTCATTTTTTTGCATGTATCTGTCCAATTTTCCCAACACCATTTATTGTAGAGACTGTCTTGACTCCATTGTATATTCTTGCCTCCTTTGTCAAATATTAATTGAGCATATTGGTTCAGGTTGATTTCTGGGTTCTCTATTCTATTCCATTGATCTATATGTCTGTTCTTGTGCTAGTACCAGGCAGTTTTGAGAACAGTGGCTTTGTAATACAGCTTGATATCTGGTATTGAGATCCCACCTACTTTGTTCTTCTTTCTCAGGATCGCTGTCGCTATTTGGTGTCTTTTTTTATTCCAGATGAATTTTTGGAGAGTTCGTTCTAGTTCTGTGAAATATGCTGTTGGTATTTTAATAGGGATTGCGTTGAATTTATAGATTGCTTTGGGTAGTATGGACATTTTAATGATATTGATTCTACCAACCATGAACATGGTATGTTCTCCCATCTGTTTATGTCTTCCTCTATCTCTTTTTTCAACATCCTGTAGTTTTCTGAGTAGAGGTCTTTTACCTCTTTAGTTAAGTTTATTCCTAGGTATCTTAATTTTTTTTGGTGTGATGGTAAATGGGATTGCTTTTTTAGTCTTTCTTTCTGTAAGTTCACTATTGGTGTATAGAAATGCCATAGATTTCTTGGCATTAACTTTGTATCCTGCTACATTGCTGAATTCACTTATTAAGTCTAATAATTTTTTTGATGGGGTCTTTAGGGTTTTTTATGTACAATATCATGTCATCTGCGAATGAGGGCAGTTTTACTTCTTTTTTTCCCCAATTTGGCTGCCTTTTATTTCTTCTTCTTGTCTAATCACAATGGCTAATACTTCCAGTACTATGTCGAGCAGGAGTGATGAGAGTGGGCATCCCTGTCTTGTTCCTGTTCTAAGGGGAAATGGTTTTAGTTTTTGCCCATTGAGTATGATGTTGGCTGTGGGTTTGTCATATATGGCTTTTATTATGTTGAGGTATGATCCTTCTATTCCCACCTTGCTGAGAGTTTTTTTTATAAAAAATCAGTGTTGGATTTTGTCAAATGCCTTTTCTGCATCAATTGATATGACTATGTGGTTTTTATCTCTCAATTTGTTTATGTGATGTATCACATTTATTGATTTGCAGATATTGTACCATCCTTGCATCCCTGCAAGGGATCCTACTTGGTCATGGTGTATGATCTTTATGATGTACTGTTGGATCTGATTTGCTAGGATTTTGTTGAGAATTTTGGCATCTATGTTCATGAGGGATATTGGCCTGTAATTCTCTTTCATTGTGTTGTTTTTATCTGGTTTTGGTGTTAGGGTAATGGTGGCTTCATAGAATGAGCTGGGAAGTGTTCCTTCCTCTTGAATTTTTTGGAATAGTCTGAGGAGGATAGGTTTTAGTTCTTCCTTGAATGTTTGGTAAAACTCCCCTGTGAAGCCATCTGGCCCTTGGCTTTTGTTTGCTGGAAGCTTTTGATGACTTGCTTCAATTTCTTCCATAGTTATTGGCCTATTGAGATTTTTAGATTCTTCCTGATTGATTTTTGGAAGGTTGTATTTTTCTAGGAATATGTCCATTTCCTCCAGGTTGTCCAGTTTGTTGGAATAGAGTTGTTCATAGTATTTTTTAATAATCCTTTGTATTTCTGTGAAGTCTGTTGTTATTTCTCCTCTTTCATTTCTGATTTTGTTTATTTGGGTCCTCTCTCTTTGCTTCTTGGTGAGCTTGGTTAGAGGTTCATCAATATTGTTTATCTTTTCAAAGAAACAGTTTTTGCTTTTGTTTATCTTTTGTTTGTTTGGGGTTTTTTTTTTGGTCTCTATGTTGTTTATCTCCACACTGATCTTTATAATTTCCTTCCTTCTGCTTACACTGGGCTTTTCTTGTTGCTCTCTTTCTAAATCTTCGAGTTGCACGATTAGGTAATTTATTATCATTGTTTCTTGTTTTCTGCAGTAGGCTTGTAGAGCTATGAACTTCCCTCTCAAGACTGCTTTCACTGTGTCCCATAGGCTTTGGATTGTGATGTTTTCATTGTCATTTGTTGCCATGATGTTTTTTATTCTTTGATCTCTCTGATAACCTAGTCATTGTTTAATAGCATGCTATTTAGTCTCCATGTGTTTGATTTTTTTGGATTGTTTTTATTGTAGTTGATTTCCAGTTTTATGCCATTGTGATCTGAGAAGGTGCTTGCTATGATTTCTATCTTCTTGAATTTGAAGAGACTTTGCTTGTGACCCAATATATGGTCTATCTTTCAAAATGACCCATGTGCACTTGAAAAGAATGTATATTCTGTGGCTTTGGGGTGAAGTGTTCTGAAGATGTCAATTAATTCCATCTGATCTAGTGAGTCATTTAGGATTGATGTTTCTTTGCTGATTTTTTGTTTAGAGGATTTGTCCAATGATGATAGTGGGGTATTAAAGTCCCCTACTATGGCTGTATTGCTGTTAATCTCTCCCTTGATATCCTCCAGAAGTTTTTTTTTTTATGTATTTGAGTGCTCCTATATTGGGTGCGTATATGTTTACCAGAGTTATTTCTTCTTGTTGGATTGCTTTCTTTAGTATTATGATGTGACCTTTCTTATCTCTTTTTATGCCCTTCACTCTTTGAGATTTAATTTCTCAGATATAAGTATTGCTATCCCTGCTTTTTTTTTTTTCATTTCCATTCACCTGTAAAACCTTTTTTCCATCCCTTCACCATCAGTCTATGTGTGTCTTTTTTTCTGAGGTGGGTTTCCTATAGATAGCAGATATATGGGTCATGTTTTCTTATCCACTCAGTTACCCTATGTCTTTTGATTGGGCCATTTAATCCATTTACATTTAAAGTTATTATTGACAGGTACTTGTTTGTCGCCATTTTTATTCTTTACCCCTGTGTTTCTTCTTAGTTTCCTATTTTTTTCTTTTTTTTCTGTGAAGTTTCTGATTTCACCCTCAATTTTGATTGATAGCCTTGCTGGGTACAGTATTCTTGGATTCAGACCCTTCCTTTGCAAGACTTTGTATATTTCATTCCATTCCCTTCTTGCCTGATGTGTTTCTGTTGAGAAATCAGTCACTAGTCTGATGGGGGATCCTTTGTAGGTAACTTTCTGTCTCTCTCTGGCCGCTTTTAAGATTCTTTGTCATTGGTGTTTGCCAATTTAATTATAATGTGCCTTGGCATTGGTCTTTTGCGATTCATTTTGTTTGGAACTCTGTGAGCTTCTTGGATTTGTGTGGGTTTTTTCTTCCCTATGTGAGGGAAGTTTTCTGTCATTATTTCTTCAAACAAGTTTTCTATTCCTCGCTCAGTTTCTTCTCCTTCTAGTCATCCCTATTATGTGGATATTGTTTCATTTTGTGTTGTCCCAAAGTTCTCTTAGGCTCTCCTCCTGCTTTTTAATTTTTTTTTTTCTAGACGCTGCTCTGCTTGGGTATTTTTTCCTACCTTGTCTTCTAGCTCACTGATGCAGTCCTATGCTTCTTCTAGATTACTGTTGATGCTTTCTATTGAGTTCTTTATAGCAGTGATGCCATTTTTCACTTCTTCTTGGTTCTTCTTCATTTTCTCTTGGTTCTTACACATATTGTTGAATTTGTCTTCCATTCTTTTCATCCACCTTATGACCATTTCTCTGAATTCTTTCTCTGACAGGTTGCTTGCCTCCATTTTGTTTACTTCCTTTTCTGGTGATGTCTGTTTTTCTTTCATATGTGGGCTGTTTCTTTGTTTTCCTATGATCTGTTTTCTCTGGGTGTCTGGTTATGTAGTTCTCTCTCTTCTTTCCATGAGGAGGAGCAGGGCTTGTCCTAGTCCATGTATTCACGAGATCCAGTGTTCCTGGGTTCCGAGATGACTGATTTTTTCTCCTTTCCCACACTTTGACTTTGATCCTGGGCTACAGAGAATTGTAGTATCTCTTTGCTGACCCAGGTCCTTCTGAAAAGAAGTCATCAAGCAGGATAAACATGAATAGATTAGGGACAGCACAGAGACCCTTAAGACCTGAAAGAGGCCTGACCTGAGGAAGGAAGGAAGGAAGGAAGGAAGGAAGGAAGGAAGGAAGGAAGGAAAGAAGGAAAGGGAGAAGGGGGAAGAGGGGAAAGGAGAGGGAGGAAGGGGGAAGGGGAGAAGAGAAGAAAAAAGGAAAGAAGGAAGGAGAGAAAGGAGGGAGGGAGGGATGAAGGAAAGGGAGGAAGGAGGGAGGAGGGAAGGGAGGTAAGAGGGAGGAGAAAAGTGAGGAAAGAAAGGAGGAAGAGTCCCTGACTTCAGTGGAGTCTTTGAAAAGTTATCAAAGTCCCTTAGCAGAGTATCTTGCATGTCCCAGAAGTGGGTTTGTCCTCATAGCCCTGACACATTCAGTCACTGGTCATGAGCTGTGTCAGAACCACTCAGCACAGCCTGAGACACTATCTGGATAGTAACTGCTGACAGCAACACTGAGACACTTCAGAGTAAGGCAGCTGGGGTGCCAATCAACTATACTCCTTGCCTTTGTGGCTCAGAGAGTTTCATGCTGCCACATACCCATGGCCCCAGGCCAATCGCCCCGCTCCCCTTCCATCTGACCTGGCTGGATTATGGGATTACATTGCCACCAGGGGCTTCATTTTGTCCAAGGGGAAACCGTGCTGTTTGTGTTTATTAACAGCCTATGTCAGGGAAGCTGCCACCACCAATGCTTCCTTCTGTTCCAGGGGAGAATAGAGAACCGCCAGGAGCTCATTAACGACAGCACCAACAAGCTTGTCCTCAGCCAGGTCATACGACAGCACCTCACAGGCTTCGTCATTGAGTACACAGCTGAGGTCAGCACGGACCTCCCCTGGAGAAGGCAGCTGGGCCCCTGTGGGCAGGGCTTCACTTGTGTCCTTGTCATTCCAGAGTAAGGATCTGATTTATGAATTGCACATCCGGAATCACATGCTGCTTTTTGCCTCCAAAAGCTGCAAGTCGTTTGGTGCAATAATGCAGCATTACAAGTTGGCCTTGAAGGAGTTCCAAAACAAGGTCTGTGCGGCACCATTCTTTATTTTCATTTTAATTTAAAAAAATCTTTATTGTTGAGAGTATTGCATATGTTCCTCTTTTCCCCCCATTGCCCCTCCACCTGGTTCCTACCCCACCCCAGGCCTTCACCACCCTATTGTCTGTGTCCATAGATAATGCATATATGTGTATATAATCTTTGGCTAATCTCTTCCTATTTCTCCCCACACCCCTTCCCTCTGAGATTTGTCAGTCTGTTCCATGTTTGCATGCATCTAATTCTATTTTTCACCCCAAAATGAAGTTTTATTGATTTCAGAGAGGAAGAGAAGGGAAGGGAACACCAATGATAAGAGAGAATCCTTGATTGGCTGCCTTGTGCACGCCCCCACTAGGGATTGAGCCCACAATCCAGGCATGTGCCCTTGGCTGGAATCAAACCTGGGATCCTTCAGTCCACAGGCCAATGCTCCACCCATTGAACCAAACCAGCTAGGGATAAATCTATTTTATTCATCAGTTTTATTTTATTCATTAGATTTTTTCATTTATTTTGTTTTTTAGATTCAATTTTTGATAGATAAGCATTTATTGCCTTTTTATTGTCATATTTTTAAAATCTTTTCCTCCTCATCCTCCTTCTGTTATGTCTTCTGGATTGGCAGAGTGGTCTTGTGTAGTAGGTGTCCTATAAGACCCAGTGGCTTAGCCTCCCCAGTACCTCAGCTGGGCAATCTAGGTGCACCCCTGTGTGGGCTGTGTGCACAGTCTTGTTGTAGTTGAGACTTGATTGCTGTTAGTATCACTGGGAGGAATTGATCTCCAAGCCAATCGGCTGTGAGGAACAGCTGCTACTACAGTGAAGAGCTGCTGTGCAGGAAACACCCCTATGGAGCAGGACTTGCTTCAGTGGGGTTTAAGTGTGTCTCTTGTGGATGTGTAGAGTTGTAATCTGGTGGGGTTTGAAGTTGTCCACCAGGTGCATTGGCTTTGGGGCCACTGGGCAGGAGCTACAGAGAGATCTGCATATGGCTGCTACTTATAATGTGCTGCAGAATGTTCAGACAAGGCCCAGCTGTGAACAAGGCAGGCTGGTGCTAGTGCTGGGTCTTCGGTCTCTTATTAATAGGCATGGGGCATGCTGACTCTAGCTGCTACTTTTTAAAGAGATTTAAGCACAGTCTGAAGCCTGCACCAGGATAGGCCATTCATATGGAAAAGCAGCTGCAAACAGTGGGTGGGACTGCAAGTTAAATGGGGCAGGATCTCACCAAGGGTATCACTTAGGGAATCACCAAGGTGGATTGAGCAGTGTGGATCATGCTGATGGAGACTCAGATATGGCTGCCAGTCAGCTCTGCAATGGGGGAGGTACTAGCACAGGAACAATGACCGCTGTGAGCACACCCCTCTGGGAGAAAGCTGCCCCAAGTTTCTGCCCTGATGGAAGACCATTCAGTTCCTCCTTGTATGTCTCTGGATTCCCCAAAGCTGCCACTTGGCACTGGAGGTTAGAGTAGGCAAGACCTTGTAAGTTCACATCCTGGCCCTTTAAGAGGAATACTTGGGACTCCGGCAGGCTCCGTGTCACTCAGCCACAATCCCCGCTGGTTTTTACAGCCTGAAGTTATAGGGTCTTCTCTTCCCAACACTGGAACCCTGGGTTGGGGGGCTGGTATGGGGCTGGCATCCCTTGCTCCTCATGGGAGGTCCTTCCTATTAAAAAATGTCACATGTGGGTTTTGGATCAGTCCATTCTGTGCCTCTTTCCTGCTATAAGTCTCAGTGTGCTTTTTTCTTCTCTATTTGTAGGACTTCCATTTAGCCAGTGTTCTAGTGGTTCTGAGTGATGGTGGGTCTGTGTTTTAGTTGTACTTTGATGTGGTTGTAGGCGAGTACTAGTGCCTACCTATATTGCCATCTTGGTTCTATGGTACCATTCTTTCTTGGGGCTCCTGGATGATGATCCTAGATGTGTAGACCCTGATGCCATTTACTTGCCTTGCTGATTATAAATTAAGCCAGGAATAAGTTGTGTATTAATTTACATACCAATTTACTGTTTTGCATTTCAGTCTTATGTATTCTTTGCTATTTAATTTTTAATTTTATTTTTCTTATTGTTGACATTACAAATGTCTCCCCTTTTTATTCTGTTGCTCTCCTCTCCCCAGATTCTGCCCTCCTCTCCCTCTGGCTGTAACCACATCGCTGTCTTGTCCCTGGGGTATGCATATATGTTATTTGGCTATTATCTTCACCTTCTTTCATCCTGTCTTCTCCCTTCCTCATTCCCTCCCCTCTGACATCTGTCAGTTTGTCCCATGTATCCATGTCTCTGGTTCTCTTTTGTTCATTAGCTTATTATGTTAGACTAGGGGCCTGGTGCACAAAAATTTGTGCACTGGGGGTATCCATTAGCCCAGCCTGTGCCCTCTCGCAGTCTGAGACCCCTCAGGGGACGTCCACCTGCTGGGGTGCCTGGTCAGCCTGGGTGAGGGGCTGATGGCTGTTTGCAGGCTGGCCAAACCCCCCAGTGGAGACCCTCACCCCATTGGGGTGTGGCCAGCCTGGGTGCGGGGCTGAGGGCCGTTTTCAGGCTTTCAGGCTTCTCACAGCTCCCATTGACCCAATGTTCCAGCAAGGCTGGCTGGAAGCAGGTTTCTGGGGTTTATTTATCTTCTATAATTGATACACTGTTCCTTTAAGCCAAGGCCTAGGCAGCTAACGAAACCTCCTGTTGGCTTCAGCTCCGTGGCTTCTATAATTAAAAGAATGTTGCCATGAGCAGAGAGGCCCAGCCAGCCTAGGCAGGCAGTTTCCTCCATCGCTGGTGCAATAGAAGTCTGCTGTTTGGTTCAGCTCTGTGGCTTCTATAATTGAAACAATGTTGCAGCTATGTTGCCTGAGCCAGGAGAAGCCCAGCTGGCCTAGGCAGACAGTTTACTCCTGGTGCAACGGAAGCCTGCTGTTTACTCAAGCTCAGTGACAACTGGCCTCCATCTTGGCTGGGTTAATTTGCATACAGCCACTCTGATTGGCTGGTGGGCGTGGCTTAGGCATCCCGTAGAAATGGTCAATTTCAATATTACTCTTTTATTAGATTAGTTTCCACATGTATGTGAGACCATCTAATATTTGTCTTTCTCTGACCCCAAATAGTTGTAGCTATTCAGGGTCTTATTTTGCTTAGCATTATAACCCCAGGACCATCCTTACCGTCACAAACGTAAAGGGTTCCTTCTTTTTTAAAGCTGTGTAATATGCCATTGTGTAAAGGTACTACAATTGTTTGATCCATTCATCTACCAATGGACACTGGGGCTGTGTTCAGATCTTAGCTATTGTAAATTGTGCTGCTATGAACATAGCTGCTATGAACACAGCAATTCTTTCTGATTGGTGTCTCAAGATTCTTGGGATGTAGTCCCAGAAGTTGGGTCACTAGGTCAAATGGGAGTTCCATTTTCAGTTTTTTGAGTAAACTCCATACTGTTTTCCACAGTGACTATACCAGTCTGCATTCCCACCAACAGTGCATTAGAGTTCCCTTTTCTTCACATCCTAGCCAGCACTGTTGTTGATAGATTTATTGGTTGTCACTATCTGACAGGTGTGAGGTGATATATCATTCTCATTGTAATTTGCATCTCTCTGATGATTAGTGACACTGAGCATTTTATTCATGTTTATTGGCCACCTACATATCCTCCTTGGAGAAGTGTCTTTTTTGCCCATTTTTTAATGGTATCGTTTGTCTTCCTGGTGCTGAGTTGGATAAGTTTTTTATATTTTTAATATTAACCCTTTATCAGGTGTATCATTGGTGAACATGTTCTCCCCTATAGTGGGTTCTCTTTTCACTTAGTTGATGGTTTCTTTTGTTGTGAAGAAGCTTTTTATTTTGATGTAGTTCCATTTGTTCAGTTTTTCCTTTGTTTCCCTCAACAGAAGATATATATCAACAAAAATATTGCTATGAGAGATGTTTGAGATTTTACTGCCTATGTCTTGTGGGATTTTCTCCATTTGCAGTTTATTATTGTGTGTGGTGTAAGTTGGTGGTCTAATTTCTTTTTTTTGCATATACCTGTCCAATTTTCCAAAAACCATTTATTGAACAGACTGTCTTTACTCCATTGTATGCTCTTGTCCCCTTTATGTAATATTAATTGACCATAGAGGCATGAGTTGAATATCTATAGCTATATCTATCTATATCTATATCTATATCTATATCTATATCTATATCTATATCTATATCTATATCTATATCTATATCTATATCTATATCTATATCTATATCTATATCTATATCTATATCTATATTAGGGGCCCAGTGCATGAAATTCATGCATGGGGGGGGGAGCTTTCCTCAGCCCAGCCTGCTCCCTCTCACATATTGGGAGCTCTCAAGGGGTGTCCTACTGATGGCTTAGGCCTGCTCCCTGCTCCCCTTGGGGAGCGGACTTAAGCCACAGTCTGGCCTTCCTTTGTGGGAGGTGACCAGGCTAATCAGGGGAAGCCACCAGCCCAATCACCCCACTGCCAGTCACCACAGCCACCAAGGTGTTTTCATCAACATGGACTCCAGTCCCTTCACTATGAAAAAATGACAACTTTCTTTAGGCATTTTCAAGATGTGTCTTTCATAAGATATGACATTTTTTTCTTTCTTTTTTTAAATCCTCACCTGAGGATATGTTTCCATTGAATTTCAGAGAATGTTGAAGAGAAGGGAAAAACAGAAAGAAACATCAAAGTGAGAGGAACACTTTGATTGGTTGCCTCTTGCATATGCCCTGACCTGGGCCCCAGCCAGGGAGAAGCCTGCAACCTAGGTACATGCCCTTGGTCAGAATTGAACCCAGACCCTGCAGTCAGCAGGCTGAGGCATTATGCACTGAGCCAAACCAGCTAGGGCAGGATATGACATTTCTTAGCCCTCCAGCAGTGGACCTTAATTTTTTTCCCTCCAGGAGTGTGGTGGAAAAACCCTAGATTGCTTTTTTAGATTCTTATTGCCCAAGTTACTAAGAATATTACCAGTGGCATACAGGGAGCTTAGCCATGTGCGGTAAGAAAAGATGTTTCCTCTGTAATTCACTCTAATCACTGGCCCCTCCCCTGTCCCTCCAATCTCAGCTTTACTCCTGCCCAGGCCTGTAACTTCTAGCCAAGGCTGCAGGCCTGGGCAGGGGACCCCCAGAACCCTGAAATCACTGGTTTCACCCCTGCCCCTCTGATCACTGGCTCTGCAGAGCCCAGGCCCCTGGGATCTCTGGCCTTGCCCCTGCCCAGGCCTGCGGCCTCTGGTGAAGGTAAGGCACCCTCATACCCTCTGATCATTGGTTCCGCCCTTGCCCATGCCTGAGGTCTCTGGTGAGGCCTCTGGCCTGGGCAGAGGACCCCCAAACCTCTCTGATTTCCTGTTCCGCTCCTTGGGACCCCTGCCTCCCCTGCCATCTGCCTGGCTAACAGGCCTGACCACTTCAATGGCAGGGCTGAGCCGGACTGGGCACCACCATCTTGTGGCCATGGGGGAGGCCATCTTTGTGATGGAGTGATGCCTAATTTGCATATTACTCTTTTATTAGATAGTATAGCTATATCTATATCTATCTATATATCTATATATCTATATATCTATATATTTATCTATCTCTATCTAATCTAATAAAAGAGTAATATGCAAATTGACCCTCACTCCGTTACATCCACAAGCCATGCCCACCAACCAATCAGGAGCAAATATGCAAATTAACTCAATTAAGATGGCAATGGCCATGGAGTTGGAGTTGCCCCGGGCAATCGAGGAAGCCAGGGCCCTGTGAGCCCTGAGCTCTACTCAAGGCTACAAAGTTTCAATTATAGAAGATAAACAAACCCCAGATACCTGCCAGACTGGGACCTTGTGTTGCCAGGGACAACCCAGGCTTTGAGCAGGGGACCAAGGCAACAAAGTTTCAATTATAGAAGTTGAATAAATCCCAGATAACTGCTTCCAACCAGGCACCTCAGTAGGGACCCAAACCCTGAAGGGGCTACGGGCATCCTGAAACAGCCATCAGCTCCTTACCCAGGCTGGCCAAGCACGCCAGCAGGTGGACATCTCCCAAGGGGTCCCAGACTGCGAGAGGGCACAGGCCAGGCTGAGGGATTTCCCCCCAAGTGCACAAATTTTTGTGCACCAGGCCTCTAGTAAATATATATATATATATATATATATATATATATATATATATATATTCTGTTCTTGTGCCAATACCAAGCTGTTTTGATTACAGTGGCTTGTAGTATAACTTGATACTTGATATCTGGTATTGTGATTTCTCCAACTTTGTTCTTCTTTCTCAAGGTTGTTTAGCTATGCAGGGTGTTTTTGATTCCATATAAATTTTTGGAATATTTGTTCTAGATCTGTGAAATATGCCATTGGTATTTTAATAGGGTTTGTGTTAATTCTATAGATTGCTTTGGGTAGTATGGACATTTTAATAATGTTAATGATTCCAGTCCATGGACATGGTATCTGATTTCACTTATTTGTATAATTCTCAGTTTCTTTCTTCAATGTCCTATACTTTTCCAAGTCCAGTTTATTTACATACTTGATTAAATTTATTCCTAGTTACCTTATTTTTTTGTTGCAATAGTGAATGGAATTGTTTTCTTAGTTTCTCTTTCTGATAGTTCATTATAGAAATGCAATTGATTTTAGGATATTGATTTTGTATCCTGCTACTTTGCCAAATTAATTTATTAGATCTAGTAGTTTCTTGGTGGAGTCTCTAGGGTTTTCTATATATAATGTCATGTCATCTGTGAATATTGACAGTTTTATTTTCTCCTTTCAAATTTGGATGCCTTTTATTTCTTCTTCCCATCTGATCCCTGTGGCTAGGACTTCAGAACTATCCTATCTAATGAAAGAGTAATATGCAAATTGACAATCACAGATGGCTGCTCCCATGTGGTTAAAGATGGCCACCACAAGATGGCCAGTAAGGGAGGGCAGTTGGGAGACCCAGGCCTGCAGGGGAGGACAGTTGAGGGGGGGACCCAGGTCTGCAGGGGAGGACAGTTGAGGGGGGGACCCAGGCCTGCAG
>PVJC01032366.1:0-19989 GCA_004026665.1 Murina feae
TCATAGGACATCCACTGAGGGGTTCCAGACTATGAGAGGGGGCAGGCTGGGCTGAGGGAACCCCACCCTCCCCCGTGCACAAGTTTCGTGCACCGGGCCCCTAGTATTCCATAAATGAGTGAGATCTTGTGATATTTATCTTTCTCTGACTGGCTTATTTCACTTAGCATAATACTCTCCAGTTCCATCCATGCTGTTGCAAATGGTAAGAATTCCTTCTTTTTTACCGCAGTGTGGTATTCCATTGTGTAGATGTACCACAGGTTTTTAATCCACTCATCTACTGATAGGCACTTAGGCTGTTTCCAAATCTTAGCTAAGGTGAATTGTGGTGCTATGAACATAGGGGTGCATAAATCCTTTCTAGTTGGTGTTTCTAGTTTCTTGAGATAGATTCCTAGAAGTAGGATCACTGGGTCAAATGGGAGTTCCATTTCTAGTTTTTTGAGAAAGCTCCATACTGTTCTCCACAGTGGCTGCACCAGTCTGCATTCTCACCAACAGTTCACAAGGTTCCTTTTTCTCCGCATCCATGCCAATGCTTGTTCTTTGTTGATTTGTTGATGATAGCCATTCTGAAAGGTGTGAGATGGTACCTCATTGTCATTGGGATTTGCATTTCTCAGATGATTAGTGACTTTGAGCATGTTTTCATATGTCTCTAGAGTAAGGTGACCAGACGTCCCACTTTTGGCAGGACAGTCCCGATTTTTAACAGTTTGTCCCAAGTCATGCGGCATTTTAGAAAAGTTCCAATTACTCTTTGTAATATTTTAAGTAATAATAAAAAAATGAACCCCCCCCCTGGTCAATGGTGTACCACTTTAAATCTGGTCACCTTACTCTAGAGCCAAGGCAGTGGAGAAGGTGGACAAGGGAGGGAGTCGAGGCATTGGCAGAGATGGGAGGGAGCCAAGGCAGCAGCAGAGACCAGAGAAGGGAGAAGGGAGGGAGCTGAAGCAGCAATGGAGAATGGAGGGAGCCAAGGTGGCAGAGACTGGAAGGAGCGAGGCAGCAGAGAAAGGATTGAAGCCTACCTCGGTGGGCTTTGCTCCCTTCTCTGCTTTGCTCTGGCTTAGGAAGCCCTATTCTTGCAGGAATCTTCCTGCAACTGGCCTCTAGTCTAATCTAATAAAAGCGTAATATTGAAATGAACCGTTTCTACAGGATGCATAAGCCACGCCCACCAGCCAATCAGAGTGGCTGTATGCAAATTAACCCAGCCAAGATGGAGGCCGGCAGCCCTGGGGGCGGGTGCAGTGCAGGTGTCAGGGTGAGCAGGGCGTGCGGGGCAGGTGACAGGCCGGAGTGTGTGGGGGTAGTCTGGGCCAATGGGCTGGGTGGCGGATGGTGTGTGTGGGTGGGCAGGGATGATGGGCCGGGTGGCAGGTGGTGTGTGTGGGGTGGACGGGGCGCTGTGGGTGGGTGGCAGGCTGCAGGTTGGGCAGGTACAGGCCAGGCTGAGGGACCCCCGAGTGTGCACTGGGCTCCTAGTTTTATATAAATGGAATAATACAGAAATGGCCTTTTGTAACTGTATCACTTAGCATAATGTTTTCAAGGTTAATCCATGTTTTAGTATATGTGTCAGTACTTCATTCATTTTTCTGCCTGAGCAATAATTGCTGGGTTATTGGGTAACAATACATTTAATTTTTGAGGGATGGATACATTGTTTTTATATATACAGCACCATTTTACATTCCCATGAGCAGCATATGAGGACTCAAATCACATCACTTCCTTGCCTACATTTTATTATATTTTGTTATTGTTGTTACTATTATTATCACCATCCTAGTAGGTGTGAAATGGTATTTCATAGTGCTTGTGATTACATTTCTCTAGTGACTAATGATGTTGTGCATCTTTTCATTTGGTTGTTGGGTAATTGTATATCTTCTATAGAAAAATTATTATTTAAAACATTTGCTCATGTTTTAATTGGATTATTTCCTTTTTTATATTGCCGTATATATGATGTTCTTTATGATGTCTGGATACAAGTTTCTTATCAGATATATCACCTGTTACTTTCTAATATACTATTTCATTTTCGAATTTGTTTGGTTTAGTGTTTATTGTTTGCTCCCTTCCCTCCTGCACCATCTCTCCACACACTTTAAATTGGATTAGTCAAAATAAGAATTTTTGATTATTTATGAATATATCCTAAGCACCTAAAACACTGTCTTAATATTATATATGTTTTATGGACATAGAAAGCAGTGTCTAGTATAGATTCTGATACTGAGAAGGTGTTTAGCAATATTTCCTTGAATGACATAATATAATGTCCCATTCCCAACCCTTTATTTACCTGGTATTTTCAAGTAAATGAAAACGATAATTCTCTGAGAAAGAAGCATTTGAGCACTAATGCCTAATTTTATTTAAATGAATTTCTTAGATAACTGATCTCCAGAAAGTCTTGCTTTGCATGCCTTTCAGAACACAGATTGACATAATTTAACTTTTTGTGGTATTTGAAAAGGTATAGAGAAAAGAATGAGAATAAGAATCAGAATACTTGGTTGTTGCAATGATTTAGTCTCTTAACTGTGTGAGCATGGACATTCTGATTACTCTTCTGACCCTCAGTTTCATCATTTATAAAATGATAATAATAGCTGTCCTTCAGTTCATACGTTTTTGTGAGATTCAAAGAATATAATGTATGAGCATACTATCTATAAGTTGTAAAGCTACTTACAAATGCAAGGTGAATGTGATACAACATTTATTATTTGGAAAGACAATGAATACATATGAACTGATTCCTAACAGTGGACGTTTAGGGAATAGAGATGGAGTGTACTCAATGTGAGAATGGCCAAGTCTGAATAACATTAGCTTTTCCTGTGATTAGTTGAAGATAATTTTATGTTCCTGATGTTGGAGTGGGCCTTTTCAAAACAGCAATTTCACAAGTCTCCTTTTCCTGGATTACTAAGAATTGTTGATGTTTGAGCTATTTGGTAGCCAAGGATGACTCGTGTTTTCCAGGGAAATCTCTTGTACCCTTGCTGCTAAAAATGTATTTCAAAACGCATAGACCCTCAGTTACCTAGGGATCCTTGAGAAAGTGATGTCAGTTGATATTCCTCAAGTTGGCCAGGATGATTGTTTTTGTTGTTTTTTATTAAGGAAAGCCTAGCAACATGTACCTTTGAGTTCTCCTGACCTTCCAAATCACAAGCACAAAGGAATAATTTATTTACTTTTCTTGGTTCCTACTTTATAGAGGCATTTTAAAATTAATGAGAGACTTCTAATTTTGTCGGTGTCCACTCTTTTATTTATAATTCAGGTGATAACAACATTTTTAGTGCAAATTCTTTTAGGGAACTCAAATGTATGACAGGAAAATACAACATCTGTATGGCAAATGGATGGTATGAATGGACCTTTCTTGATGGATGCAGTCTCACTGACTTCCTGTTCTTTGACCAGAGGCCCAGTGCACAAAATTTGTGCATGGGGGAGGGAGTCCCTCAGCCCTGCCTACACTCTCAAGGCATATCCAACTGCTGGTTTAGGCCCAATCCCCATGGGATCCTCTAGCAATCTGGGATGCTGCATGCACCAATGACCATACTTTTCATACAGGTGAAAGGCATCTTGCTGTTGTATAGGCAGCTACATATTTTTGCCCTGATTATAAAAGTAGTACATAACATGATCCTTCTGAGTAGTACCATTTTCCCCATCTTATAGATGGAAAAACTGAAGCAGAGAGAAGTTAAGTAATTGGCTTTGTCACAGTTATGTCAGAATCAGGGCTGACCATAAAATGTGCAAACCAGAGTCCATACTTGTCATCACTGCATCATCCTGTTTACTCAGTGTTAGAGTAGCTTTGCCAGGTTTTAATTTTTAAATTGAAGAGACTGTTCCCAATATATAAGGTAGGGTCCCTAGGCCTGGCTGGCAAGCAGGGCTGATCTGTGGGGCAACCAGCGGGGGTGGCAATTGCCCCCCCCCCCAGCACCCACTTTGGCTGGAAGCCTGGAACAGCCAGCTGGCCAGCCCCACCCCTCAATCGCCACTGTTGGTTGCCTTCCTATCAGGAGACCGATGCTCAACACAGGTGCATCCTGCATTGAGCGTCTGCCCCCTGATGGTCAGTGCATGCCATAGTGACCGGTTGTTCTGCCGGTCATTCTGCTGTTTGGTCAGTTTGCATATTCGGGTTTTATTATATAGAATGGTTGGAAGGAAATGCTCAAGAGTGCTTTACCAAGCAGTCAGCATATCACAGTTTCTTTTATTGCCCCACTAACCTCCATATGTCATTCTCCTGATCACCCCTATTGGTCAGTTCCAGCAACTGGTCTTTCAGGTAGTAATCACCAAAATGCAGGCCAAAGCATAGATTATGGGAAGGAACAGTCAAACCTGTTTGACTGCACTAAAGCAGTTGTAAAAAGGAAACCTTTGTTTTTTAGTATAAAGTAAAGACACACAGATGGAATCAATGTATAGTCAAGACTCATTGAATATTTTAAAGTTTTTGATAACCAACAAAGCATTAATTTCACAGTCTGTTTTATTCATCAATCTTGACTCTTTCCAACCTCCATGCCTTTCAAATACATCATCCCCTCTGCCTGGAATGCTTTTCCTGTGCTTTGTTCACTAAGAAAAATTCCGATTCCATCAAGATATTCATTCTGTGATTGCAACTTCTCATAACTCTTCTTTCTTTTTGTTTTATTTCCTGTTTTCCTAGTTTTTTTAATTGAATTTATTGAGGTGGGATTAGTTAATTAAATTTTATAGGTTTCCAGTTTACAATTCTATAAAACATCATTTGTATATTTTATTGTTTACCACCCAAAGTCAAATCACTTTTAATTGTCATATGTCTGACATCCCCTTTACCACCATCTCTATCCCCCTTTTCCTCTGGTAACTACTGTTGTCTGTATCTATGATCTTTTGTTTATTTGTTGTTTTTAGTTTTATATGCCACATATGAGTGAAATTATATGCTTCTTGAATTTTTTCTAACTCTTCTTGCACCTTAGGAGTTTAACATAACATTTTCAGGCTATTCACATTTCTCTTACTATACAAATTATTCTCATCCTATTATTTTTGTCTTCTGATAACAGCAGTTACCCT
This sequence comes from Murina feae, assembly GCA_004026665.1. Taxonomy (NCBI): domain Eukaryota; kingdom Metazoa; phylum Chordata; class Mammalia; order Chiroptera; family Vespertilionidae; genus Murina; species Murina feae. Next base: position 5,128 of record PVJC01032366.1, read on the forward strand.
CTGTTACCTAATTCTTTTGTTGCTGTTGTTAATTCTCACTTGAGGATATTTTTCCATTGACTTTCAGAGAGAGTGGAAGGGAGAGAGAGAGACAGAGAGAAACATCCATGTGAAAGAGACACATAGATTGTTTGTCTCCTGCATCCTGACCAGGGCCAGGGAACCTGCAACCAAGGTACCTGCCCTTAACCAGAATTGAACCCAGGACCCTTCAGTCTGTGGGTCAATGCTCTACTCACTGAGCCAAACTGGCTAGGGCTTGTCTAATTCTTTTTAAAAATATATACATTTTTATTGATTTCAGAGAAGAAGGGAGAGGGAGAGGAAGAAACAGATAGAAACCTCAATGATGACAGAAAATCATTGATCGGCTGCCTCCTGCACGCGCTCTACTGGGAATGAAGCCTGCAACCTAGAATGTGCCCTTGACCAGAATCAAACCTGGGACACTTAAGTCCATAGGCCAGTGCTCTATCTACTGAGCCAAACAGGCTAGGGCTTGCCTAATTCTTTATACACTGAGTGGCCAGATTATTATGACTACCTGAGGTTTGTAGGCAAATTAGCTATAATTTCGTGCTGAAGTTGCTAGAGGGCCAGATCATTATAAATAGGGAAGCAGGTTGTTTACCATGACAGTAGAAGTGATTTTTTTTCCCTGAATATTCTGGTAAACAACACGATTTAACAGCCTTTGAATGTGGGAGATTATATATACTGAGTGGCCAGATTATTATGACCACTTGACATTTGTAGGCAAATTAGGTGTACACTGCATCATATGGGATATGGGGGCCAAAAGCCTGTTCAAACACCTTTGCTGTTTGCAGTTAAAACATCTCCAATTCACACAGGAACACAAGGATTGGGCAGACAAGCATTGAAAAAAAGTCCTGTGGTCCGATGAATTACATTTCCAGTTGCATCATGTAGATGGCAGAGTGAGAATTTGTCAGAAACAGCATGAAAGCATGCACCCCACATGCATGAGTACAACCCTTTAAGCTGGTGGGGGCAGTATTATAGTTTGAGGCATGTTTTCCTGGCATAATTTGGGCCCTTTAATTCATGCGGAACAACGTCTGAATAGCACAACATACCTAAGTATTGTTGGCAATCAAGTTTATCCTATCATTTTGATGGCATATCCCAATGGAGATGGCGTCTTCCAACAAGACAATGTGCCATGCCACAGTGCTCATATTGTGTAGGAGTGGTTTCAAAAAAAGGAGAGAGACTTTACCTACCTAAGGTGCCCCCCACAATCACTAGATATCAATCCAATTGAGCATTTGTGGGATGAAGTTAAAAGAGCCATCAGGTAGCTGTTCCACAACCATCAAATCTCACAGAACTGGACAGTGCTGTTCTTCAGGTATGGTGTCAGATTCCTCAGATCACCTTTCAGTATCTTGTGGAGTCAATGCCAAGAAGAATCACCACAGTATTGAAGGCAAAGGTGGCCCAATGAAGTATGATAGGGTGGTGATAATAATCTGTCCACTCAGTATACACACACACACACACACACACACACAGTAGGGGCCCATTGCACAAAAATTTGTGCACTCGGGGAGGTCCCTCAGCCCAGCCTGTGCCCTTTCACAGTCTGGGACTCCTCAGGGGATGTCCACCTGCTGGCATGCCTGACCAGCCTGGGTGAGGGGCTGATGGCTGTTGCAGGCTGGCCAAGCCCCCCAGTTGGGCCCTCACCCCATGAGGTGTGGCCAGCTTGGGTGAGGGGCTGATGGCCGTTTTCAGGCTACCCACAACTCCCATTGACTCAATGTCCCAGCGAGGCTGGCTGGAACCAGGTTTCTGGGGTTTATTTATCTTCTATAATTGAAACTTTGTTGCCTTGAGCGGAGGCCTAGTCAGGCAACAGAAGCCTCCTTGTTTGCTCTAGCTTCGTGGCTGCCGGCATCCATCTTGGCTGGGTTAATTTGCATACAGCCTCTCTGATTGACTGGTGAGCATGGCTTGGCTGGTGGGTGTGGCTTAGGTGCCTCAGTGTAATGGTTAATTTGCATATTACTCTCTTATTTGTGTGTGTGTGTGTGTGTGTGTATTCCATGTTCAAAGACTGTTATATCTTCAGAAAATCACTTCTACTGTCATGGTAAACAACCTGCTTCCCTATTTATGATGGTCTGGCCCTCTAGCAACTTCAGCATGAAATTATAGCCAATTTTCCTACAAACATCAGGTGATCACAATAATCTGGCCACTCAGTGTATATCTTCTTCTAGGTCTCTTATTTTTTTAAGTCATCACCCAAGGATATGTTGGTTTTTTAATTGATTTTTAGAGAATGAGGAAGAGGGAGGGAGAAATATTGATGTGAGAAAAGCAAAACATCAATGAATTGCCTCCCAGATATGCCCCAAACAAGGATCAAACACACAACCTAGATATGTGCCCTGATCATAAATCAAACCTGCCACCTTTTTGGTGTGTATGACAATGCTCCTAACAACTGAGCCAACAAGTCGGGCTCCTAAGTCCTATTTTGTTTTAATTTGAATTCTTTATTGTTTAAAGCATTACATAAGTCTTTTTTTTCCTGATTGACCTCTCCCCAACCTCTCCCACCCTCAAGCACAAACCCTCACACCCCTACACACTGTGTTCATTGGATATGCTCATGTGCATGCATACAAGTCCTTTGATTTATCTCTTACCCTCTCCCCCCACATAACATTCCATGACTTTCATCTTAGGTTGGATGATTTGTTGGATACTTCCATGTCTCTGCATGTCTGTTCATCAGTTTATGTTGTTCATTATATTCCACAAATGAGTGAGATCATGCAATATTTTTGTTTCTCCGACAGGCTTATTTTGCTGAACATAATGCTCTAAATGTCAATTCATGCTGTTGCAAATGGTTAGAATTCCTTCTTTTTTACAGCAGCATAGTATTCCATTGTGTACATGTACCACAGTTTTTTAATCCACTCATCTGCTGATGGGCACTTAGGCTGTTTCCAAATCTTAGCTATTGTAAATTGTGCTGCTATGAACATAGGGGTGCATATATCCTTTCTGATTGGTGTTTCTGATTTCTTGAGATACATTCCCAGAAGTGATATTACTGGTCAAATGGGTGTTCCATTTTTAATTTTTTGAGGAAACTCTATACTGTTTTCCACAGTGGCTGCACCTGTCTGCATTCACACCAACAGTGTACAAGGGTTCCTATTTCTCTACATCCTTGCCAGCACTTATCATTTATTCATGATAGCCATTCTGACAGGTATGTGGTGGTACCTCATTGTTGTGATTTATATCTCTCTGATGATTAGTGACATTGAGCATGTTTTCATATGTCTCTTGGCCTTCTGTATGTCCTCTTTCTAAAAGTGTCTATTTAGGTCCTTTGCCTATTTTTTGATTAGATTGTTGACCTTCCTTTTGTTAAGTTGTATGAGTTCCCTGTACAATTTTGAGATTAAACCCTTTTCAGGGATAACATTAGCAAATATGTTCTCCCATGTAGTGGGCTCTTTTGCTGTTTTTTGTTTGTTTTGTTTTGTTTCTGATAGTTTCTTTTGCTGTGCAGAGGCTTTTTATTTTGATATAGTCCCATTTGTTTATTTTTTTGTTTCCATTGTCCTAGTAGCTGTATGAGTAAGATATTGCTACAATATATGTCTAATATTTTGCTGCCTATGGAGTCTTCTAAGATTTTTATGGTTTCCTGTTTTATATTTAAGTCCATTATCCATTTTGAATTTATTTTATGTATAGTGTAAGTTGGTGGTCTAGTTTCATTTTTTGCATGTACCTGTCCAATTTTCCCAACACTATTTGTTGAAGAAACTGTCTTGACTCCACTGTATTCTCTTCCCTCCTTTGTCATATGTTAATTGAGCATTATGTTCAATTAATGGTTTGTGACAATTTCTGGGCTCTCTGTTCTCTTCTATTGGTCTATATGTCTTTTCATGTGCCGGTACCAGGCAGTTTTGAGAACAGTAGCTTTGTAATATAGCTTGATATCTGGTATTGTGATCCCTCCCATGTTTATCCTCTTTCTCAAGATTACTGCCACTATTTGAGGGTCTGTTTCCAGATGAATCTTTGGAGAATTTTTTCTAGGTGTTTGAAGTATGCCATTGGTATTTGAATGTAGATTGCATTGAATCCATAGATTGCTTTGGGTAGTATGGACATTCTAATGATGTTAATTCTACCAATCCATGAACATGGTATATTCTTCCATTCGTTTATGTGTTCCTTTATCTCTTTTTTCAATGTCTTGTAGTTTTCTGAGTACAGATCTTTTACCTCTTTAGTTAAGTTTATACCTAGGCATCTTATTTTTTTTTATTCCAATGGTAAATGGAATTCTTTTTTTTCTTAGTTTCTCTTTCTATGAGTTCATTATTGGTGTATAAAAAAGTCACATATTTCTGAGTTTTAATTTTGTATCTTGCTATATTGCAGAATTCACTTATTTTATTTTTATTTTTTTATATTTGATTGATTTTTTACAAAGAGGAAGGGAGATGGATAGAGAGTTAGAAACATTGATGAGAGAGAAACATCGGTCAGCTGCCTCCTTCACTCTCCCTACTGGATATGTGCCTGCAACCAAGGTACATGCCCTTGATGGGAATTGAACCTGGGACACCTCAGTCCACAGGCTTATGCTCTATCCACTGAGCCAAACTGGTTAGAGCTGCAGAATTCATTTATTAAGTCTACTTGTTATTTGTGGAGTCTTTAAGCTTTTCTATGTACAACATCCTGTCATCTGTGAATAATGACAGTTTTACTTCTTCTTTACCAATTTGGATGCCTTTTATTTCTTCTTTTTATCTAATCATTATAGTTAGGACTTTCATTACTATGTCAAACAGGAGTGGCGAAAGTGGTCAACCCTGTCATGTTCCTGGTCTTTCAGGAAATTGTTTAGTTTTTTGCCTATTGAGTATGATGTTGGCTATATTTTTATCATATAAGGCTTTTATTATGTTGAGGTATGATCCCTCCATTCCAACTTTGCTGAGAGTATTGATCAAGAAAGGGTGTTAGATTGTGTCTAAAGCTTTTCCTGCATCAATTATATGATTATGTGATTTCTGTCTCTCAATTTGTTTATGTGATGTATCATGTTTATTGATATGCATAGATTGTACCACCTTTGCATCCCAGGAATAAATCCCATTTGGTTATGGTGTATGATTTTTCTAATGTAATGCTAGATCTAATTTGCTAGAATTTTTGAGGATTTTAGCATCTGTGTTCATCAGGAATATTGGCCTGTGATTTTCTTTCTTTTTATGGTCTTTATCTGGGGTTGGGATTATTATAATTTTGGCTTCATAGAAAGAGTTTATAAGTGTTTCTTCCTCTTGCATTTTTTTTTTTTTTGGAATAGTCTGAGATGGTTAAGTTTTAGTTCTCTAAATGTTCAGTAAAAATCCCCTGTGAATCTGTCTGGTACAGGGCTTTTGTTCACTGGAAGTTTGTTCATTACTGTTTCAATCTCCTCCATAGTTATTGTCCTATTTAGTTTTTCTTATTCTTACCGATTGAGTTTTAGAAACTTATGTTTTCCTAGGAATAGTTCCATTTCATCTAGGTTGTCCAGTTTGTTGGAATGAAGTTGTTCATAGTATTTTTTTTAAATCCTTTGTATATCTCTGGGTTTGGTTATTTCACTTCTTACATTACTGATTTGTCTCTTTTTTTCTTGGTGAGCCTGGCTTGAGATTAATGAGTCTTATTTATCCTTTCAAAGAACAGTTTTATTGATATTTACATTGTGGTTTTTTGTTTGGTTGTTATTATTGTTGTTCTTGTTGGTGGTCTCTATGTCATTTATGCCTGCTCTCGTCTTCATTATTTCCTCCTTCTGTTTACTCTGAGTTTTTTTTTGTTGCTCTCTATATAAGTCTTTAAGTTGTCAGGTTATATAATTTATTACCATTGTTTTTCTTGTTTTTTGTTTGTTTGTTTTTGTTTTTGTTTTTGCAGTAGGCCTGCAGAGCTATGAACTTCCTTCTCAGGACTGCTTTCATTATGTCCCTTAGATTTTTGGATTGTTTTGCTTTCATTTTTATTTGTTTCCAGGATGCTTTTTATTTCTTCTTTGATCTCTTTGGTAACCCATTCATTGTTTAATAGCATGTGATTTAGCCTCCAAGTGTTTTTTTTTTTTTTCATTGCAATTTATTTCTAATATGCCATTGTGATCTGAGACGATGCTTGATATTTCTATTTTTTTGACTTTGAAGAGACTTTGCCTGTGTCTTAATATGTAGCTTATCTTTGAAAATGTTTCATGCAGACTTGAGAATAATTAAAATTCTGCAGCATCAGGATGAAATGTTCTGAAGATGTAAATTAGTTCCATTTGATCTAGTGATTCATTAAGGATTGATGTTTCTTTGCCGATTTTTTGTTTAGAGGATTTATCCAGTAATGTCAATGTTGTATTAAAGTCCCTTGCTATGATTTTATTGCTGTCGATCTCTCCCTTGATATTTTCCAGAAGTGTTTTTTTAATGTATTTTGGTGCTCCTGTATTGGGTGCAGAGTTATATCCTCTTGTTGAATTGCTCCCTTTAGTATTATGAAGTGGCCTTCCTTATCTCATATTATGGCCTTCACTTTGAGGTCTATTTTGTCAGATATAAGTATTGCTATCCCAGCTATTTTCTTGAAAATATTTCCATTTCCTTGAAAATATTTTTCCATCCCTTCACTATCAGTCTGTGTGAGTCCTTTGTTTTGAGGTAGGTCTCTTGTAGACAGCAAATATATGGTTCATGTTTTCTTATCCATTCAGATACCTTATGTCTTTTGGTTGGAGTATTTAATCCTTTTACATTTAAGGTTATTATTGATAGGCACTTCTTTTTTGTCACCATTTTTATTCTTTATGCCTGTGTTCTTTCTTACCTTTTTATTTCATCTTTTTACATCAGTCCCTTTAGCATTTCTTGCATTGTTGGCATGTTGGTAATACACTCCCTTAGTCCTTCTTTGTTTGTGAAGCTCTTGATTTCACCTTCAATTTTGAATGATAGCTTTGCTGGATATAGGAATCTTAGATTTAGTCCCTTGCTTTGCATCACTTCATATATTTCATTCTACTCCCTTCTGGCATGATGTGTTTCTGTTGACAGATCAGTTGGTGTTCTAATGGAAGATAGTTTTAGGTAACTTTCTGTCTCTTTCTGGGAGCCTTAAGATTCTTATTTTGTCTTTGATGTTTGCCAATTTAATTATGATGTGTCTTGGTGTTGGTCTTTTTGAGTTCATCTTGTTTGATCTATGTGTGCTTCTTGGACTTGTGTGGCTCTTTTCTTCCCAACATCAGGGGAGTTTTGTATCGTTATTTCTTCAAATTGGTTTTCTATTCCTTGCTCCACTTCCTCTTCTTCTGGCACCCCTATTATTCAGATGTTGTTCTGTTTCATGTTGTACCAATGCTCCCTTAGGCTCTCCTACTTTTGTCATTTAGTTTCCAGTTGCTGCTGTACTTAGCTGGTTTTTCTACCTTGTCTTCTAGCTCGCTGATGATGTCCTCAGCTTCTTCTAGTCTACTGTTAAAACTTTCCATTGTGTTATTTATTGCAGCTATGTTGTTCTTTATTTCCCCATGATTCTTACACATGTTGTTGACTTTGTCTTCCATTGTCTTCAGCATCTTTATAACCATTCCTCTAAATTCTCCCTCTGACAAATTGCTTGCCTCTATTTCACTAAGGCTAGAGACACATCTGCCTATTTGGCTACCATTTTCCCTCTCTGTGAGTGTTCCTACATCCTATTTAAAAAAAAAAAAAACTCAACCATTTACTTCTTTCTGTTTCTTTTTCTTTCAATATTTAGTTAATGCCTACCAGAATCAGATATTATATTAGTTGTTTTGCACACATTATTTCATTTAAATGTTCCAGCAGAGCTATGAGTTGTTACTTATATTTTATATCAAGCTAAACTGGTGTCCATGGAAGTCAAGTAACTTGCTTACAGCTAGTAAGAGGCAGGGCAGGTATTGAATACAAAATGTAGAACTATAATGCTTTCTTTTCCCCCTGCTATACTGCATTGAGTCCATTCTCTCTATATATATACAGTTTCCACTGATCCTTCTAGCATGTCCAATCTCATTCTTTTGGCCCCTTTGTGGGGCTTTCCTAGAGTTGGAAAAGAAATTTGGCTTCTTAGTGTGCTGCGTCCATCACAGTGTGACTACTTAAGGGAAATTCACTCCAAAGATTATTTGGAAGATACTTAGGGAAGGTAGCTATGAGATCATTGCAATGCAGACTCACATCTCTCCTCCTCAAATCAGCAATATTTCCACCCCATATAAGGATGACAGTGACACTGCAGGAAATGTTGAGCACAACCTTTCTTGAAGCTGTTACACATCTCATTAAGTCCTTAGTGAAACCTAGGCTTGGGTTTCTCTTTCTGTTTATCATTTGTTTTCTATTCCCCTTTCTTTGTGTTTTCTTCTCATCTATTTCTTTTTTGCCTTTCCCCCACCTTAACCCTTTCTCCTAGTCCTCTTTCCCCCCTCCTTCTTCTCCTGCGTTTTCTCTTCCTACTCGCTTCTTCTTTATTCCCCTTTCTTCCTCCTCATCCTCTTTCTCCTCTCTCTCTTCCCTATTTCTCCCCCTCATTCTTTCTTACTTTATGTCTGTCTTTAAACTTATCCAGAGCATACAAGTGTTTTGGTAAGATCTATACTATAATTATCTTGTTAAATAACTTTTAAATTTTAAGAAATCAAATAAGAACAGCACCCAGAATGAGAGCACAAAGTAGCTGTGCATTTGAGCAGCAGATTAAATTTCATTTTCAAAACTTAATCTCAGGTGCCTTTTTCTAGAACTATTTGGGAAGAAAAATCTGAATAATTTGATTAAAACTATTTAAATGTAGCACTTGATAAATCAATAAAATTAAGGATAGTTCTTAAGTGCTACACAATATAGTTTTCAACAGTAATTTCAGCCTTATTCAATTCTTCATGCATTCCAGGTGATTCCAGGAGAATACACACTATTCAAACAGCTCTCATTTACCATGTACCTAAAATTTGCTTCACATATGTTATTTTGAATTCTCATGGCTTTGCAAAATTGGATGATATGATCCTCATTTTACTAAAGAGAAAATAGATTCAGATAAATTATACTATTTGCCACAACTAGTAAGTCAGATTGCTGGGATTCATAACCCGGTCCCTCTGACTTTTAAGTCTGTGCTCCTGCCACCACACCATACTTTTTTGCCAATTAACAAATATCTAAGAACAAGTAATAGAAGTTTCATAGTTTATGCTTAATAGTCTCAATCTCTCTGCTAAATATTAATTTATTGATAGATTATTGAATTCTCTTCATCACACTCTCCCATCATTTTATATATGAAGAAATTGAGGCTCAAAGGAAAGCAATGACTTGTCCAAAACCTTATGGTGAACCATTGAAAGCAAGCCATGACCTACACCTCCTTACCACATTCTAGAACTCTTTTTCACTTTTTCATGTTATTGCTGCTTCATACATATTTATTTCCCACTAGATTGCAAGCTCTTAAAAGGCAAGAACTATGATTATCTTTCTCCTGTGCAGACTTCAACACAAGCTGGAATGCTCGGTTTTCAGTAGGCATTTATTTTGTTAACAATAGAGACATTTTCTATGACCCTATTATAAGAGCAGAGTCCCCAATTATACCATATGATGAATAGGCAACCACCTGTTGTGATGCTGACTTTATAAATTTGGAACTAGATGTGCTAGGAATAGCCCTTTTGGTTTCTTCTCTGAAATAGTATGGAGTCTAACTCCCTTGTTGTGTAGATGGGGATATTAAATCCCAGAGAGAGAAGATTTGTCTCAAGGTCACAGTGACATTTATAACAGACCTATAACATAATGTATATATTAGAGTAGGCAATACATGCACATGGTACAAAATTTTTAAATCACAGAAGATTAAATAACAAAAAATAATTCCACCCTTCCATCCCTCAGACATGCAGTTTTGTTTCTCTGGGCAATCACTGATGTTTTTTGTGTACCCTTGTAGACATCGTATATACATTTATAAACATATACAGAAAATATATCAATTTTATTCATAGAACTAGTGTGCTGTATTTTACCCCCACTTTACAATGTATCTTGGACATTGTTCCATCTCAGTATATCTAGAACTGACTCATTTTTTAATGGATGCATTATATGACTGTATCTATTAATGGACATTTATGTTGCAGTCTTCTGTTATTATAAACAATGTTGCATTGAATTTTCTTGTATATATGTCATGTCACACATGTAAAAACATGTGCTGGGTAAAAACAATGCAAATTTTAATTTTGCAACTTTTGCTAAATTGTCCTTCACAAAGGTTGTAAAATGATTACTATGAAAAATTTGGATTTGATAATATTTATAAAAGAAATAGTTACTGTTCATTTTCAAAGGATTATTGTCTTTATCTTACAGAAGTGCTCAACACAATTTCTTTAAATAGTCAATCTCCACTCTACATATAAATGAGAATTTATTTTAAACAAATGTGATTTATATTTTACTGTTCAGAAATGCATCTACTGAATAAAACATGAGAAGATGGTAACACATTTCTAAAATACAATTGAGTCTATACAACCTGTGATTTCAATCATATTACCAAAGCCCATAAGTGTGTTCAGATGCAAATTCAAGAATAGAATATTAAGAGAATCAGACCCAGCTAGAGAGAAGTAAAGCAGAACCAGTGCTATGCTAGTAAACTGTATTCCTGTCTTCCAAGGGCAGGGAGCAGTGGGAAGCCCTGATATTTGTAACTTTTGCTGATTTCCATGATGTAGATATTCTGATTTCAAGTTATTAATATGATAGCATTGATTATGAAATTGGGAAGAGATAATAAAAATATGATTTTATGAGTCATTGCAATCCAAATCCAGAATCTAAAGGAAGACAGCTTGAGAACATAAAACATGGGTGTGACCATATGTCAAATAACCTTAGCAGAAGTGAGCTGGATATTTCTCATAGTTTTACTTGATGAGAATTGGAGCCTGTAGTTTTTCTAAAAGGTCTTTCCAAATCCCATCAAAATAACATTATCTGGTGCTTCCCACACTACTCAATTGAATGACTTCAACCTCACTCATTTCCAAAGGAGTGAAAAAAGGCAAAGGGCATTGTGGACTGTCAAATGCTTTTGCAATGTCAAACATTCATCTTTTTAATCTGGTGTCAGCTGAAAAACTCCATAAGCAGTCAACACAACTGCAAGGTGCAGCATCAGTAGCTCTCACATGAGAAGCAACAGGGGAATGTTGAAAACATCACAATGCCTACTCTTTACCCCAATAAATTGAATCAGAATTACTGAAAGTGAAACCAAGCATCAGTAATTTCTAACAGATCCCCAGATGATTCTAACTTGCAACCAAGATAGAGAATTACTGCACGGAACAACCTGGTTCTGCAATCCACTCAAATTTTCTTACCACCTCCCTTCCCTTATGCCAGCCACACTGGCCACCTTGCTATTCCAAGAACACACCAAATTCATTTATGACTTTAAGCCTTTCATTTGTTGTTCCTTCTTTGAGAATATTGCCCCACAGGCTTTTTAAATGTCTGGTTCATATTATTCAGGTCTCAGCTCAAATGCCACCACATTAGAAAATATTTCCCAATTTTACCTAAATTAACTTATCCATTCCATCACAGCACTCGATGATTCATTTCCTTAATTGTATGTACCACTATCTATTTATTTTTATTTATTTTTATTTTTTTAAATTCAGAATTTAATTTTATTTTTTTTTAATTTTGTTTTATTGCTTAAAGTATTACAAAGAGTGTTAAATAAGACTCCATTTTTCTCTTTGACCTTCCCCGCTCCTCCCCTACCCCCCAGTGTCTTGTGTCCATTGATTATGCATGCATACAAGTCCTTCAGTTGATCTCTTAACTCCCCTCCAACCCTCCCAAGCATTCCAGCTGTAGTTTGACAGTCTGTTCAATGCTGTTCTGCTTCTGGACCTGTTTATGTTCATCAATTTATAATGGTCTTTATTATCTATAAATAAGTGACATCATGTAGTATTTTTCTTTTGTTGACTGGCTTATTTCACTTAGCATAATACTCTCCAGTTCCATCCATGCTCTTGCAAATGGTAAGAATTCCTTCTTTTTTACAGCAGCATAGCATTCCATTGTGTGGATGTACCACAGTTTTCTAATCCATTCATCTGCTGATGGGCACTTAGGCTGATTCCAAAACTTAGCTATGGTAACATGTGCTGCTATGAACATAGGGATGCATATATCCTTTCTGATTGGTGTTTCTGGTTTCTTGGCATATATTCCCAGAAGTGGGATTTCAGGGTCAAATGAGAGTTCCATTTTTAATTTTTTGAGAAAACTCCATACTGTCCTGCATGGTGGCTGCACCAGTCTGCATTCCCACCAGCAGTGCAGGAGAGTTCCTTTTTCTCCTCATCCTCTCTAGCACTTGTCCTTTGTTGATTTGTTGATGATAGCCATTCTGACAGGTGTGAGATGATATCTCATTGTTGTTTTGATTTGCATCTCTCAGATGAGTAGTGACTTTGAGCATGTTTTCATATGTCTCTTGGCTTTCTGAATGTCCTCTTTTGAAAAGTGTCTGCTTAGGCCCTTTGCCCATTTTTTCATTGAATTGTTTATCTTCCTTTTGTTAAGTTGTATGAGCTCCCTCTAAATGTTAGAGATTAAACCCTTATCGGAGATAACATTGGCAAATATGTTCTCCCATGCAGTGGGCTTTCTTGTTGTTTTGTTGATGGTTTCTTTTGCTATGAAGAAGCTTTTTATTTTGATGTAGTCCCATTTGTTTATCTTCTCTTTAGTTTCCAATGCCCTAGGAGCTGTATCGGTGAAAAAAATTTTTTTGGCATATGTCTGAGATTTTGTTGCCTTTAAATTTTGTGGTGATAAATTCCCTTAGCCTTTTTTTGTCTGTGAAACTTCTTATTTCTCCTTCAATTTTGAATGATAGCCTTGCTGCATAGAGTAATCTTGGACTGAGTCCCTTGCTTTGCATCACTTTGTAAATTTCCATAGATTCTCTTCTGGACTGATGTGTTTCTGTTGAGAAATCATGTGATAATCTAATGGGAGCTCCCTTTTATGTAACTTTCTGTCTCTGTCTTGCAGCCTTTAAGATTCTCTCTTTGTCCTGAACATTTGCCATGGTAATTATGATGTGTCTTGGTGTGGGTCATTTTGGATTCATTTTGTTTGGGACTCTCTGTGCTTGTGTGACTTTTTTCTTCCCCACCTCAGGGAAGTTTTCTGAGATTATTGCTTCAGATACGTTTTCTAATCCTTGTTCCTCTTCCTGTTGTTCTGGCACCTCTATTATTCGTATGTTGCTTCGTTTCATGTTGTGCCATAGCTCCCTTAGGCTCTCCGCTGGTCTTTTAATTTTTTTCTCTAATTGCAGTTCAGTCTGGGTGTGTTTTGCTTCCCTGTCTTCTAATTCACTAATTTGGTCCTCCGCTTCTCCTAGCCTATTGTTGAAACTTTCCATGGTGTTTTTTATGGCAGCTATATCACCCTTCATTTCTTCTTGATTCTTACATAAAATATTGATTTTTTCATCCATTTCTTTTTGATTCTTACATAAGTGGTTGATTTTTTCCTCCATCCCATTTATGCATTCTAGGACCCTTATTCTGAATTCTTTTTCTGACATATTGCATGCGTCTGTTTCACTTAGCTGCTTTTCTGGTGCTTCCTCCTTTTCTTTGCGGGTTTCTTTGTCTACCCATTTTTGGTCTCACCAATTGATCTAGATGTCAAGTCAGGCAGGGGCTGCTCCTTCAGTGGCAGTGGTTCCTCAGGTTGCAGTTGCTTCTCAAGGTGGCTACTCCCCGATGACAGTGACTCCTCTGGTGGGTGCTGTTAGCAGGAGTGGTGTCTCTAGCTGGTAATGGAAGCTGCTCACACAACTGCTATTCCTTGGACAGAGGTGGGCTGATCATATAGTTGCTGCTCCTTGGATCTAAGCTGGCTGCACGCTGCTGCTTTTCTTAGATGGAGCGGATTGCTCATGAGGCTGTAGCTGTTTGGACAGGAGCAGGTTGCTTACAGGGCGATTGCTCCTCATATGGGTGTGGGCTGCTAGCTCAGTTGTTGGTTCTCAAATGGGGGATGGGCTGCTTGCATGGTTGCTGCACCTTAAGTGGGAGTGTGCTGCACCTGTGACTGCTGCTCTTTGGATAGAGTTGGGATGCTCACCCACCTGCTGCTCGTCAGACAGGTGAAGACTGCTTTTGGCTGATGCTCCTTGGATTTGTGTGGGCTGCTCCTCAGACAGGGGTGAGGCTGTTCACATGGATGCTGCTCCTCGAACTGGGGAATGGGCCGCTCACACAGCTGCTGATCCTTGGACAAGGGGCTGTCACGTGAGGCTTCTGCTCTTAGGCTTGGGGGAAGCTGGTCATGGAGCTGCTGCTCCTTGGACAGGGGTGGGCTGCTCACGTGCCTGCTGCTTGTGTGGTTGCACTGCCTTGGGCTAAGTCATTGGGCCAGTCAGAGGAGAGCACGCTTCAGAACTCACAGGAGCCTGCGCCCAGGGTGACTGGAGACTAGTTGACTGTGGGACCACAGCTGAAGTAGCTGGTCCCTAGCAGGGGTGAGGTCTGGCTCCCAGTTACAGCAGCTCTCCCCTCAAAAACTCTATGCCTGTGGGGACAGGCTGGCCTCCTGGAACTGTTTACAATGGTAGCAGAGGCTGCCTAATTAAGGAAGCCCATTTATCCAGACCACTGCGGAATCTATCTGTGCCTCACTCACATACACATGCGCACAT
>PVJC01032367.1:0-20058 GCA_004026665.1 Murina feae
GGGTTGAGGGACACCCCTCCAGTGCCTGAATTTTGTGCACCAGGCCTCTAGTTTACTAATAAGCATGCTAACTTTTTCTTTTTAGTTTCAAATCAGAGTATGCTGCTTGAAACTAATGTGATACCTGATTCTGGGACAAGTTTATATTTAGAATATTTTTTACTTTTATAAAACTAATTTTATTTTTGAAATAGTTACAAAATATATCTATTCATAACAAAACTGATTAATAAATAAATATGCCCAAAATTATATAATTTTAAAAAGTAAGCTTTATTTTTTAAAAGTTTTAAGTTCACAGCAAAATTGAGCAGAAAGTAGAGTAAATAAACCTCCTTCCTCCCCTGCCCACTATGACATCTCCCATCAGAGTGCTGCTTTTGTTACAGTAGATGAATCTACACTGAGACATCACTGTCATCAAAGGCCATAGTTTACATTAAGGTTTATTTTTTGTGTTGTACATTTTGTGTACTTATTTTGATAAATGTATAATGACTTGTATCTCCCATACAGGATAGTTTCACTGCCCTAAAATTCCCCTGTGTTCTACCTTCTCATCCTCTCTTCTCCCCTAACTCTTAGCAACCACTGTTCTTATCACTGTCCCACAGTTCTTCATTTTGTAGAATGACATAGAATTGGAATCACACAGTATGAGGCTTTTTCAGAGTGGCCTCTTTCACTTAGTAGTATGTATTTAAGTTTTCTCCATATCTTTTCATGGCTTGATAGCTCTTTTTTGTGTGTGCTAAGTAATATTTCATTGTCTGGATGTAACACAGTTTATTTATCCATTGCTTCCAAGTATTGGCAATTATGAATAAAGTTGCTATAGACATCCATGTTCATGTTTTTGTGTAGACACAAGTTTTAAACTCCTTTCAGTAAATATCAAGGAACACAATTGCTGGATCATATGTTTGGGAAAAGTATGTTTAGTTTTGTTAAGAAACTGCTAAACGGTCTTCCAAGAAATTTTATATAATTTTAAAATACCTTTTTATTGGTTTCAGAGAGGCAAGGAGAGAGAGAGAGAGAAAGAAACATCAATGATGAGAGAGAATCATTGATTGGCTGCCTTCTGCCCACCCCCTTATCCTCACTGGGGACCAAGCTTATAACTTGGGCATGTGCCCTGACCAGGAATCGAAATGTGACCTCTTGGTTCATAGGTCAAATGCTCAACCACTGAGCCATGCAGGGGCCGGGCAATTTATATGATTTTAATAGGCTTAATGTTTCCTTTTGTACTCAAAAGCATCCAAGTTTGGGTGCTAAATGGAATGATCACTCTATTTGAGACAGATAATCTCTCCTGAATTACAGAAAAGCAGTATGTCACCCTCGCAATTCTGTAGCTGTATTTCTTTGAACCAAATAAAAATGAATCACAAATAGCACTGAGCTTGTGAGGACTGCTGGGGCCGAAGGAGAGGGCAGGTGAACAGGCTCGCCGTGTCCCTGCAGGGAAATCAGCATAAGGAGGCTAAGAGACTCTGCAGGCCCCAGCAGCTCACGGCACAGCAGGGGTGCAATCAAATCCCTGCAAACTCCAGTGAATGTGCCACCGTCCCTGGACCAAATCTTCTTGGATTGTCCCATTAGTTAGGGTTCTTGAGTTTCCCAGAATGGAACTTGGTGGATTTAAAATGGAAGCCTGTCGGTCCTGAGGAGGGGCGGTGGCCGCTAATTGGAGGGACACCCTGGCAGGTGTCCCAGCCCGGGCTGTGCAGGGGTTCCCCACCTGGCCTGCCCTTCACAGCTGGCACCATTTCTGGGGTCCTAGCGGCTGTGTTGGTCTCCCACTCACGGGAGAAAACCGAGGTCTGTAAACTATTGGAAAGTGATGGTGACCGGGCTGAGGAACCCTTGATGCTGTTCCCTGCTGCCTTTCCAGGCTGCCCCACGGGTGTGGCTGCGGCCTCACAGAATTGGCACTGGCAACATCCCCTGGCCCAGGCCCCGGGCCAACCAACAGCACCGAGATGGCATTTCCTGTGGTCCAGGCATTTCCTGTGGCATTTCCTTCTGCTCACTTAAAGGTTATCTGAGTCCTATGCCAATGCTATGCAAGTAGCTATCTCCCACTTTAAGGGGAGGAACCCAGGGAACAGGTAAGGCAAGTGCCTTTCCCAGGGTCACAAAGCAGGTGAGCGGAGGGATGGGATGGGAACCTGCAGTCTGTTTTTCCCAGGATCTGGTCTGAATGATGAAGCTGTGGATCTGGCCAGCAATGTCTGAATTTTCCCGAGTGAAGCTAATGGGTTCATGGATCTCTCTGTCATCACTTCCCCCATTTAAGGGAGTATTTTACAAACAGTTAAAGCACGTTAATTTGGATCTAAATAACTTGACATAAATTGCAGGCCTCTCAAACTCAATTTCCTTCCCTATAATAGGAGTGGATGGATATAGTATCAACATTTGTTGCAAGAATAAAAGATGTTGTAAAGTGGGGAGTCTTTGTGTCAGGAGCTGCCATAATAACACGCGCTTCTACTACTATTATTTTATTGTTGCTGTTATTTTTAGGCTGGAATGGAACTTGCCCTTTGCAATATCCATGACGAATTTGTAAAATGGTGCAAACAGTACTTTCCGTACTTAGGGTACCTTTAAGGGATACTTTAAATACTTTAAAAGCATTTGTTCATGTGTCAATAATCACCATGCAAATTACAAGTCATGCATTAAAATTCCTTATGGCACCCTGCAAAGGACCTTATCAACTCTTTGTTGGCTCAGTTCCTGTTATTAAATGGAGTTGAAAGTAATATAAATATAATAAGTTGGCTTTCTACCAATTTATTATATTTATACGTGTACTTCCATGCAGTAAGGCAGCTGTAGAAAAATGGATGATGTTATAAGGGGAAAAAAGGAGCAGGGAATTAATAAGATAAAATTCATGTGTAGAGTTCCCTGTTGAACATCCCAGCCAACACTCACAGCCGCTCACCTGGGCTCCCAGTCCACACCTGGCATACACTCGGGGTCCTCCGTTACTGTGCAGAAAGGGAACTCTCACACAGGGTAGCTTTACTGTCAGTGCCCAGTGATGGCAAAAGGTATGTGATTACTAAAAGGTAGAATTAATTCAGTAACACATTAAAAGATTAAATTGTTTTAATGATACAAGCAGCTACACACAACTGGAAAACACCTAAGGCCATATGCTCAGGATATACAATTCATTCCATCTGTGGAGAATGCTTGTTATCTGTGTGGATGGTTTCAAGGATGGACCCTCAGGAGACAGGAGTCTCTCCTTTCCCACCTGCCATTCCCTACCCAGGGCCTTGGCCTACAGTGAGACCAATGGTTTGTCCTCCAGGCAGACTGTAAGATACCTGTGGGGTCTCTGTGCAGCTTCTCACGGTTCTCCCTTCCCTGGAACTGCTTTTCTATCATCCAATGATCATAGGGTTATCCCTCTTACCCATGAGACGGTACAGTTCTCTTCGGAGAAATTTAGAAACGGGACCAAGATTTCAATTCTAATCTGGGCTGGCTTCATGTGGAGAAACAAAACTCATCCTAACCAGCTTGCACAAACGGGCTTGGTGGGAGAGGGGCTCCCTGGCACAGGGAGGCCGACACAGAGAAAGAAAGGGCGGATGAGAGAGAGTACGGCAAAAACAAGCACACACCGGCCTGGATGCTTGCCAGCTGTCTGGTCCCTTCTTTGATTGGATGCATGTTCTGGATCTGTAAGACACTTACATATCCTGTTAATACTTCTTGCCTCCACTTCCTGCCCTCCTTAATCTAGCTTGAGGTGGTTTCTATTACTTGCAACCGACTATTCTAACCAATCCAAACAAGAACACAGGATCATGTTGAGCAAGAGGCATCTGCTAATTCAAATAAGATGCTTGTTAAGAGCCATAAAGCACTGAGCCTTTTTGTTGGTTTTTATTACTTACTAGAGGCCTGGTGCACAGATTTGTGCATCAGTGGGGTTCCTCTGCCTGGCCTGCCCCCTCTCGTAATTCGGGACCCCCTTAGGGGATGTCAGAGAGCCATTTTCAGCCCCATCCCTGCAGGCCAGGCCAAGGGCCTCTAGTATGCATATAAGATCTTTGGTTAATCTTCTCCCCACCCCCTGCCCCCACTTCTCTCTGAGATTCATCAATCTGTTCCATGTTTCTATGCATGTGCATTGAGAGTCTGCCCCCTGGTGGTCATTATGCATCATAGCTACCAGATGGTCAGCCCATCAACCAGTCAGTCAGTTGGCCAGTTGCTTAGGCTTTTATATATAGAGATTAGGTGTTTAATCTGCCTCTCCCTTTAGATTCTAAACACAATAATGGCAGCGACTGAGCCTCCACTATAGTTAGTAGCCCTCAGGGTGCCTTGCATAACGTAGGAAGCCCCCTGCCAATTTGCATTCATGATGATGATTTTTTCAATGTCCTGAATCTTACCACGTGGACTCCGATGTAAAATCATTTTCAATGCTAAAAGGGACCGAATTTGAAAGTGGGATATTTAAGTCCATTTACCAATGAATGACCTTCAACAAAAGGGCTTCTAAATGCCATAGAAGATTCGGGTCAAAGTTGTCACCACTTCACAGAAAAAGCAAGAGTTTGAAGAGCTCTCCTGCTCGGGCTGGTGGGACACACTCTTCCGCCCTCCTCAGCAGCCTGCACATTTTCTAAAGTATTATGCTCTTTGAAGTTATACAAGATAATTGTGAGCCTTTCTAAGCTCACAACCCAGACTGAGAATTTTTCAGTCCTTCGGGCAGACAAAGCAATCTGAACGCGAGGGTGTCCTCTGTGTTGAGCTGTCATTTGTACGTGGCCTGGATTCTGCGTCAGCATCATAAAAACCACCATTTTGCCTTTGTCTCAGGTGAACCCACAAGACATAGAACGGCAATCTTTCCGACAGGCTGGTTCACTACAGCAGTAGAATGAGAGTGAATAACCCTGTGAAGCAAGTGGTCAGACATCGGCATTGCTTTCATTCTTAGTCAGGGTCCATATACTTTGGAGCTGTAAAGCAGCTGAGAGAGAGAGAGAGAGAGAGAGAGAGAGAGCGCACTGTGGGAGGGAGAGAACCCAGAGGGCGATGCTCAGTGGTGGTCACAGAGCCATTCCCAGGGCATGGCCACCTCCTTTGTGAGTGGCTCCTCTGTGGACATGACCAACGCCTCCTTCATGAGAACTACCTTCAGTGGGTTGGGGAGAGGGAGCCTTAAGAAGAATAATCTTAGAATTTTTCCACATTACATACACATCATAATAGGCAAAAGAAAAAAAATAAGCATCAGAAACCATTGGTTCTTTTAAAATATGACACTGAGGAATAAACCTTACAGCGAGGATCAAGAGAGAGCAAATGGCTTAGAGTCAAAAGATATAAATAAGAACGTGGGGGCCATAGAAGGCCTCCTGAGCTCTGAATGAAAGCAATGCCGATGTCTGACCACTTGCGGCACAGGGTTATTCTGATTATAAAATAATATGTGAAAGAGATTGCAATTTAAAAGTGTTATTTTTTTAAATCACTTGATAGAGTTAAATTCATTATCAAGTAAAAGTTATTTTTCAAAATTCATTTCCCAGAAGACACTTCTGAGCCTTGTGAGAGGCTCTAGGGTAAGAATCAGTCGTTAGAGCACAGAGACCCATGGGGAATGAAATCAGGGCCTTAGCAACCGAGTGCCCCTGCTCCCTCCCCTCTCCAAGCCCACCGTGGCATGTTTCCTCTCCTATAAAAGAAACCAGGGGTGGGTAGTCCAGGGCTGGTATGGCTCTTTCAGCTTCCCACTCTGCCGTGCTTAGGCTTCACCCTCATCCTCACACTTTCCAATGGCAGCCTGAGCACCTGCCATCACGTCTGTATTCCAGGCAAGCAGAGGGAGCAGGGCAGAGAGCAAGAAAGGGCACGTGTCCACTGAACCAGCTCCTTCAAAAGAGCTTTCCTAGAATCCCTGTCTGGTGATTTCCCCTTGTAGCTCCTCCACCAAAACCGGGTCCCACTGACCACCACTCGCTGTGAGGAAAGCCCAGAACCATCGGTTTGCTTTGGTTGTTGTCTATTTTGCTTTTTGGCTAGACACCTTGCTACCCCACACAAAACCTGGGGAGGATGAATAATAAGTAGGCCTCTGATTAATTTTTGTCATTTTTCAATTTCCAAGATAGGTTAAAGCAGGACATCTTGGCAATATAAAAAATAAAAATAAAACAAAACAAACAAGCAAACACCGAAGCTCAATGGCCTTGGCCAGCGTCCTGGCTTCGGGGCTGGAATGAGGTCCAAGCTTTCCCTGTCCCTAGTCAGGTGCTTTACTCAGAGGGCCAGCCCATGTCCGGTTCCAGATACATTCATCCAAGGGCTGGGTCCGTGGCGTGGTTGGCAGAGCACCGGCCCCCAAAGGTGTCCATGCCCTGACCTGGGACTCGTGCAGATGTTACCTGACATGAAGGAATGTTGTAGGTGTTAGAAAGGGGTGGGCCTTGAGATGGGGAGATGACCCTGGGTTATGTGAGTCGGCCCAACCTAATCCCATGAGTCCTCAAGCATGGAGCATCTTTTCCAGCTGTGGCAGAGATGAGCCTGAAAGAGGAGGAGAGATGGGAAGCACAAGAGGGACCTGACCTCCTCCATTGCTGACTCTGAAGAAGGGGTGTGTGTGTGTGTGTGTGTGTGTGTGTGTGTGTGAGCCAAGAAGTACAAGTGGCCTCCAGAACCTGGGAGCAGCCTCACTGGCAGCCAGTGTGGAGATGGGGACCTGCGTCTGGCAACTGCAAGGTACTGGGTTCTGCCCACGACTTGAATGAGCAAAGAATTGGGCCTCTGTCAGGGCCTCCAAGAGACAGAGCCTGGCCCACACCTTCATGCCAGCTCCTGAGTCCTGTATCAGCTTCTAATGCATAGAACCATAAGGTAATAAAGTTTTGATGTTTTTCAGCTGCTACATTTGTGATGATGTTGCCGCAGCAGCAGGAAACTGCTGCAAGTAGATTGACAGAGGCTACAAGCTCTTCTTACTGTTTTCCATGTTTTAAGCAAGCTTATCAGTGAAATGCCTGCTTACCAGCACAAGGAGCAGCATCTGACAAACTAACAGGTGGGAGCCATGAAAGGGTGAAAGGCGGTCAGGATGCCCGAGCCCCCAGGGACTAGCAGAAGCATGTTTTTTTGTTTGTTTTTTTAAATACATTTTGTTGATTTTTTTACAGAGAGGAAGGGAGAGGGATAGAGAGCCAGAAACATCAATGAGAGAGAAACATCAAGCAGCTGCCTCCTGCACACCTCCCACTGGGGATGTGCCCGCAACCAAGGTACATGCCCCTGACCGGAATTGAACCGGGGACCTTTCAGTCCGCAGGCTGACGCTCTATCCACTGAGCCAAACCAGTCAGGGCCAGAAACACGTTTTAATCATAAGACAGCGCAGCCTTGGCGCCAGGCAGGCAAGTTAAATGAATGCAGCTGTAGGTGCGACTGTTCAGTGGTGGGATCGTGGCACCAACTGGACAGTGCACGTCATGTCCAAAGACCTTCAAATGCAACTGGAGTTAAAACAAACACCAGCCAAGCAACATCTGCGTAAGGGCCAAATTCTGCCCCCACATCACCCCCAGTTTCTGTTAGGGCCACCAGGGGGAGAAGAAAACTTGGGAAGACATGGGTCAAACGAGAAAGTGGATGAAATAGGAAAGACAAAGGAAAGGATGGGGGAAGAAATGAAGCCCTGGCAGAGAAAGGACAGGGGTGTGTGCTGATGAGGCTGCGAGTACCACCACCATTTGGCCAGCCTTGTGTGAGGTGCTCCAGTTAGAACATCCTGCTCACCGGGACCCCCAATCTCCTCAAAGCCCACTGGCTCTTTTCCCTGGGCCAAACAAGGTCACTTCAGATCTCATGGAGGAGAAGTAGCCGAGTCCCCTTTGTTACAGGAGCTGCTGAGGCAGGACAGTGGTGGCTGTAGCTCTGAAGCGCTCAGGGTGGGGGTGACCAGAACTCTCAAAACAGGAGCACAGAGGTAGACAAACAGGAGGGCAAGGTGAAGAGGGGCATCACAGAGACAAGACTCCGATGTCTAAATCACCCAGGTAGGTGTACATAAAAGCAAATTCTAAGCTCCAGAGCAACCTGTAGGCCAACACCACCCCAACCCCGTGCAGACCATCGCAGGCTGCTTGCAATCTCATCTCTAAAGCAGAGCACAGAGGGTATGAGTGAAGGCAGCAGTCAGTTGCCTTGTTAGATGGCGGCTAGGGCCTTTCTGTCATTGTCCAACCACCCAGGGCAGTACCAGGGGCCCTGTAGGTGTGTAGGGCGGTGTTAGCTGAAGTACAGACTTCTGCGGAGAGTCAGACTCTCAGCAAGGCTTCTGCACTTTTTGTCCTCTTCAATTCTGCCCCTCTCTTGTCCAAGGGTGTCTAAACCTCACAAATATTTCACTCCCTGTCATCACAGTCCAATGAGTCATCAACTCCACACTTGCCAAGCAACATGACATGGTCTATACATTTTATTTTATTTTTTAAAGATATTTTATTGATTTTTTACA
The DNA here is from genome assembly GCA_004026665.1 of Murina feae. Lineage (NCBI taxonomy): Eukaryota > Metazoa > Chordata > Mammalia > Chiroptera > Vespertilionidae > Murina > Murina feae. Next base: position 8,543 of record PVJC01032367.1, read on the forward strand.
GGGAGGAAGGGAAAGGGATAGAGAGTTAGAAACACTGATGAGAGAGAAGCATCGATCAGCTGCCTCCTGCACACCCCCAACCGGGGATGTGCCTGCAACCAAGGTACATGCCCTTGACTGGAATCGAACCTGGGACTCTTGAGTCCACAGGCCGACGCTCTATCCAGTGAGCCAAACCAGCTAGGGCATGGTCTATACATTTTAATTCCTGAGCTCTTCTACAACTTCTCAAGTCCTTCAGTGGTCTTGGCCTCCCTGGCCTGTGAGTGACCTCTCATGGTAAAAGAGGGTAAATGCCGAGCTAAGTACCTTTCAACAAACGACTAGGCTCATGTCAATCCAATCAATAAACACAGTATCTGTGGGAAGAAGAGAGACCAGGAGGACTTTTCAAATAAGTTGCTAATTTTAAAAAGAACGAAGCACCTTGATGAGGGTGTCAACATGGAAAGGAGGCTTACATTAGGACAAAGGAGAGAGATTTTCTAATTTCTTTTGTGTAATTTGCTTCCCGGGATTGCTGCAAAAATTGGAACTGAGTTTCCCCATCATGTATTATAGGCTTTGAATTCTAAAGAGCCGGCACTAAATCTGGATCTGGTATGTGTAAGATGTATGAACTTAAGGCATGTCACTTAAAGGCTCTGAGACTCAGTCTTCCCATCTGAAAAATGGGAATATAATAACTACACCTGTACTGCTGACATGGTTGTTACAAGGCACAAACTAGGTGAGGGGTGTGTGGTGTTGTCTATATTGGACCGAATAATAGTTGGGTCATTAGTCCTCACATGGCCTGCTTTGACAAATTTAACCATTTATTTCATTATTTCAAAATGTCATACACTGTACTTGTAACCAAAAGTGCTGCACAGAGCCCGGCCAACGTGGCCAGTGGTTGAGTGTTGACCTATGAACCAGGAGTCATGGTTCAACCCAGGGCATATGCCTGGGTTGCAGGCTCCATCCCTAGAGTGGGGTGTGCCTGAGGCAGCTGACCAATGATTCCCTCTCATCATTGATGTGTCTATCTTTCTTTCCCTCTTCCTTCCTCTCTGAAATCAATAAAAATATTTTAAACAAACAAACAAAAGTGCTACACAGATATTATTTTCTGAAGAATTAAGGAATAAAAATAATAAGCTCTGTGGCAAATGATGCAGCATCTAGCCACCGGCCATCTTTCCCTGCAGGTCAGGTTGATTTCTTCCTCCTCCCATCCTTTCAAGCATTCTCTTTCTCCAGTTCACCTTGGATCGTGCATTTTCCTTCTTTATTTTCTTACCTCTTCCGCACTCACTTTGTCCCTATATTGTGCTACAAGTGCCTTTCCATTAACTCATGAATGTTGGTTCTTATTGGAAATGATACAAAGGGAATTCATCTGTATGGTAGAGGATTGGATAAAACTTTAAGTCATTCTTCATTCATTCATTCATTGTGCAAATATTTATGGAACTCCAGTTACATGTGTGGCACTAGGGCAATGACAGGAATAAAAGAGGTAAGTTCTTTCATGGCCCTGTGGATCTTCTTGAGGAGTTTACAAAATAAGTGATCCAATGTGTCCTGTGAGTTCTGTGAAGGGCTGTGAAGGAAGCAAGAGTGAAGACACAGGAGACAGGCAAGTGAGCATCAGTGACCTGGGAGAAAAGCATTCTCGACGGAGTGAGCAGCAAGTTCAAAGGTGCTGAGGTAGGAGGAAGGAGGAAGGTTTACTGCCTCCAACCATGAGGCAATGATTTATTGGACATCTCACAGATGTGTGGCTAAACTCTATAGCTGTGAATACATATACATGTGCATACATGTGTTCTATAGATATTACATACCTATATATGTATAAATATATATAATTATGTACATGACTATTTTGAAACCTGATCCCAAGTAATGTTAAATCCTCAGCTATGAGAAGAATAGTGTTGGCATAGTCTGCCTTCAGATACTGTTCATTAAACATACAGCTTTGTGAAAAGAAAGATGGTTGGAAAAATAATCCGCTGGATATCTTTTGGATCTCTAATCAGCTATTAGATCTTGGTGACAGATTTTAGGGGACAAGGTCACAGCTGTTTGTAACACTGTCACCCACTGGTTCCCAGCAGATTGTGGGCTTTCAAACTGAGCATTAATATTTTAAACATAATGTAATTATAATCTGTGTACTTTTCTATTTTAGCTTATAGAGTTTCAGAATCAATTTTTTGCTGTTTTTCCCCCCCAACTATTAAACTATTTTGTTATAAAAGTAAGTCTGGGTGACCTTTTTGTTCCTGGAACAAAAATCTTAATTATGTGCTATTATGAAATTTTGAAGGCAGGGAGAGACAAGGCTTTTGCAAGATTCCATGAAATCTTTACCAGTGCAAAACCTATGTACCATGAAATGATAAATTTTAAACATTTCAATTTTTCTTTTAATCTTTGCTGTTTAGACACGTATCAACTTTCTCTTCTTCACTTGCCTTAATTCTGTGTACTTTGAATGCCTGTTCTGTGTAAGGCATGGTTTTGTGGAAGAGAGATGGGGAGGCAAGGGCATGAGGAGAAGTGAACTTGCTGAGAAGCCAGAAGGGAACTGTTCAGAGAGTTTTTAAGAAATATCACATGGTTCAGACAATCATGCACTTTGTAAACTCTTTCCCTGGTATTTCCACTACCCACAGCTGAAACTGATATGAAATAATATTGAATAAAATGTAACTGAAAAAAATCTGAAAATGTAAAAAAAGAAAGGAAGGAAGGAAGGAAGGAAGGAAGGAAGGAAGGAAGGAAGGAAGGAAGGAAGGAAGGAAAGAGGGAGGGAGGGAGGGAGGGAGGGAGGGAGGGAAGGAAGGAAGGAAGGAAGGAAGGAAGGAAGGAAGGAAGGAAGGAAGGAAGGAAGGTAGGTCACATAGCTCATGATGGATAGACAGCAGCTCCAGGTGGGGATTCCTGCAGAAACATGGGAGAAAATGTCTAGAAAGATTAAGAAAAAAATATCATGAAAGACCATGAATAGTACAACCGAGGAGACTGTTTACAAACTATTCAACTCTCACGAAGGTTTTTAAGGAAAAAAGTGAAGTGAGAGAATTGGTGTTTGCCTTCCAGGTAATTTTCATAAGCTGGATGTTTATTCTATTATTTAGGCTGCACCTAGATATCCCCTCACCTGCACCTTGCCTGATTCATTGGTTTTCTCTTCTAGTCCTGGACAAAGCATACCACAGAGCAAACAGAGAAATTGACAAATGTCTGATCCTTTGTGCATAAAATGAGGAGGTCCTCCAGGAAAATTAATTTACATCGAGTTCAAACACACGCGAATATTCAACTCTGACTAACGGGTCCTGCTGCTTCATCCATGGAAGCATTTAACAAACCCAAGATGGGGAGATGGATTTACAACACAACCTGGTCTTTTATCTGAACTGAGATATCGATGCATCCAAAGAGACGTTTAAAAATCAATGTCACATCTACATTCGAAACAGGTACACTTCCCAGCATGTCAGGGCTAGAACTCACTAGTAAAGCAAGGGCTGTTTATGCCTGGACATGTAATATATAAGAGTCAATGTGGGGGAGGGGGGGAAGGAGACATATGTACTACTATTTGTAATACTTTAAACAATAAAATAAATTTAAAAAATCAATATGTGTTCATTACCATGAATACACCCAGGATGTTGTTAACACTGGATAATCCTATACAATAAAAGGGTAATATGCAAATTGACCCTAACAGCAGAACCACTGGGGATGACTGGTGACTATGACACACACTGACCACTAGAGGGCAGATGCTCCATGCAGGAGCTGCCCCCTGGTGGTCAGTGTGCTCCCACATGGGGAGCTCTGCTCAGCCACAAGCCAGGATGACGGCTGCCAGGACAACGGTGGTGGCGGGAGCCTCTCCCGCCTCCTCAGCAGCGCTAAGATTATCTGACTGCAGCTTAGGCCTAACTTCCCGCTGTCAAGTGGACATCTCCTGAGGGCTCCCGGGATACCACAGTGATGTCTGACTGCCAGCTTAGGCCTGATCCCACAGAGAGCAGGCCTAAGCCAGCAAGTGGACCCCCCCAAGGGGTCCCAGACTGCAAGAGGACACAGCCTGGGTTGAGGGACCCCCCCTGAGTGCACAAATTTTTGTGCACTGGGCCACTAGTTAGATAATAAACAGCTTGGAGCTAGAACTTTAAAAAGTTGGGATCCTATTCATCTGTCTACCAGGAGTTGACAAAGTTTATTTAGTTTTAAAATCAGAGTTCAATGGTAGATTCATTTTTATAGAAACAGAGGTTATAAAAGTGGAACCCTAGAAACACTGATATTTTAAAAGTTAACCTCTTACTGCTTCCACCTCACTTATTCTTCCCAAACTAAATGTGGCCCGATTGTGGGCACTTTGTTTTTTTCAATGGAGGTATAACTTACATAGTCTAGATGCACAGATTTTAAGTGCATGATGACTGTGTGTGTGTGTGTACTACATATCTTGTATCTATAACATAGAGGACATTTTCATCACCCTTAGAAATTTCTTTTTTGCTCCTTCCCAGAAAATATCCTCAGAATTAACTGCTGCTGTGTCTTCTACTATCATGGATTAGATTAGCCTCTTCTTGGATTTCACAAAAATGAAATCCCTCAGCATATGCTCATTTGTATGAATATACCACAATTTGTTCATCTCTTCTCTTATCAATGGGTATTTTGGATGTTTCCATCGTGGACAATGTTTTTGCCAGATCTTCCTGGGGTTTAACACTTGACTAAAGAGGCATAAAAATTGCCTGAGAATTCTAAGTTATAAGCACAGATTTTTAAAATATAGATTGTTCTGGATACTGTACATTGCAAGTTCCTGGCAGAAAAGAACATAGCTTTCTTGCACGCAATGAAGTGTCAACTCAGATTTACTAAGCATCCAATTAAAAATATTTGGTTCATTGTGGTGTTGATGAGTACAAAAGTGTGGAATGAATCCTGTGTGAAGTTGTTAGTTTTTCTGGTGCAAAGAGCTCCATCCCAGATCTCAGAAAACAATAGGGACCCCCGAGCTGCTCACCGGTGTGTGCTCTGGAGCCCAGAGGTATGGGAAGGTGCATGTACGTTACCTGGAAAAAACTCATCCCACCCGGCAGTGCAACCCCAAGTGCATTGTGGTCAACTTGGGTGAATTATAAAGTCCTTTGAAAAGCAACTTACTCAAGGACCTGCTGATCCCATATTGATAAAATGCTGGGAGGATTCATGGTAATGAACACATGTGGATCCGTATATATTACATATACAGGAGTGGGCAAAAGTAAGGGAACAGTTGTAATACACATAAATAATAGAATAATCGATAAGTAATACAACAAGAATAAACTGTTTCGCATACTCACAACTGTAAACCTACTTTTGCTCATTTTTAATCCTCACAACTCCGCCAGGTGACTGTTGTTTTTCCCACATTTCAGGTGAAGAAACAGACTCAGTAAATGCAGGCCATGTGGTGAGGACCTAACAGAGCCGGAACCTGACCCCAGCGTGTCACATTTGAGAGCCGACCCATCCTCTTTACACTCAGCCATCTTTGCACTCACTCATCTTTATAACCGTAGGAGGCACCATAACTTCCGAACTTGAGGATTTAGATATACTGGTAGGTGCAACTGGCTTCCGTGTGATGCATCCATAATTTTTGATTAGGAGGAATCCAAACTTTTATATCTCGCCAAAGGCACTGGCACAGAAGTGGACCCAGAGCTCCCGTCAGCACCCAGCACCTGCAGGGAGCTTACTAGTAAATATACAGCAGAGACTTATCTGCTGTGCTCCTAGGAACAGCTTTCCTCGGCGCTTCCGTGCACAGCAGTCAAAACATTTCATCATGTCTAATTCTTTTCTACCTTAAAAATGAAATTGTGAGGTTTTGCTACTGCCTCTCAAATAAGGCACATCCTTTAAAAATAGCAGAGAACAGCAGACATTTTTAGGTTCACACACACACACACACACACACACACACACACACACGGTGTTATCTGATTCCAAAGACAGCTTTCTGTAATTATCTTGATTCAGTAGTAAGGAAGGACAACTGCAGGAAAATCATCTCTCTTCCCCAGGCAGTTTTGTAAGAACTCGTCACAGGCATAAACAGATGCTAGGGCAGAGGGTGAGCCGAGAGATCTGAAGAACTACTGGTCACTCTGATGCCTCACATGTGCCCTGAGAAGATATCTCCGTAATCGAAGCACATATTCAAAACTCAGTGAGCCACCGCAGACAAGAGCATTTCGACATCAGAAATTCATTCTGCTCAGAGACGATCCAGGTTTCTTCCAAGCAGTAGTGGATGATCTGGCCACAGATGGAAGTTTATTGTTGTTGTTAGTCCACACCTGAGAACATTTCCCCCCATTTTAGAGAGAGTGGAAAGGAGGGGGAGAGATACACAGAGGGAGAAACGTTGATGTGAGAGAGACACATCAATTGCTTGCCTCCCTCACACGCCCTGCCTGGGGCCAGAGGTGAAGACTGCTTGCGACCAAGGTATATGCCCTTGGCCGAAATCAAACCCAGGACCCTTCAGTCTGCAGTCTGATGCTCTATCCACTGAGCCAAACTGGCCAGAGCAAGGATGCAAGTTTCCATATTTGCACAACTGTTTTCCAGTGTACAGGAGAAAATAGGCTATTCCACGGGGCTGTTTCACCCAGGTTTTAAAGATTCCTTAGGCTGTATGAAATGGAAATAAAGGAAATGGACGATCGCTCTGGTTATTAATGGGCGCTAGATACCACACACCCTTCATTCTCCCTGACACCCTATTTGACTACATGAAGTGTGGGGACCGGGGTGACGCACCATGCCACTTGTCCTTTTCATAAGCATCTCTTCTGTGTTATGTAAAACCTTCCAAATATACATCTCATGCCCGAAGGTGTTACATTATATAGTTGTGCAGTGATTTGCTCAATTGCTGGCAACACTTTAGGAAGGAATCATGTGAGTCTATCCACGAGGGCAGAGGGACTGGCATCTCTCCTCCTACCTGGGCATACGTAAGAAGATAATTGGTGCAACAATGCAGCAAGCACTTTGCAATATGTATCGAAATTTAACAAGATAATGTCCAAGTCTTTCATGCCTTTTTATAATTAAAATTTTGAGAAACAGCTTACGTAACCTACCAGAGTAGAATTTCAAAGATGAGAAGGGATACTTCATGGTTGTTTTGATTGACATTTCTGTGATGACTAATGAGCTGGCCAGTTTTTAAAATGCATACAGGCCATCTGGATTTTCTCTTTAGGAAACTGTTCATGCCCCCTGCTCAATTATCTTAGTGTGATTTTAAAAAATTATATAAGTTATTTATGTAATGAGGGTACTACCCATTTAATGGTCAAACTTCATGACTCAGGTGCCTGTTTCAATCTAAAACTAAAGGAGGAACCCAAAACAAGAAAGCAGTCAAGTGGAAAAAGGAAAAAAGAAGAAGAAAAACAGAAAAGCCAAATCACTTTCATATTTATAGCTCCACATAAATTGCGACTTGAGCCTAAATCTGAAAAGCATTTAGATACGTAATTCTCCAAGCAGGAAGAATGAAGTGAATGAAGTCTTTTATTGGAACCCCTAAAGCACAGCCATCCAGAATCCACAGAAATCTGTTGCAAGTGGAAAATACCAAATCGGTTCAAATATATCTGGATCTGAAACAAAACCAGGTCTCCTTTAGTGGGCAGGAACAAGCCAAGGCATTTACATCTTTGTTCAGTCCACACGCTGAAGACTGAGATCTTAGGGGTAAATATGGGAAACCAGAGAGATGCTGACACAGACGCAAGGTGAGGGGTTTGTGAGCACGACTGTGACCAACAGCCTGTCAGATTGTATGTGAACGCGGCCAACAACAGCTTCTACTCTGGTGAGAATTCTGATGTCCCTGTGACTAAATGCAGTTGTAGGTTACTACTCTGTGCAAAGGGACCGATACTTAGCACTTTTAAAAAAATACAAGTATTATTTAGTCCTTGCCGCTAGGGGTGATGGCTACTCTCAATTAGTTGCCTTAGTGCTCCAATTACACTGTAAAGTTAACTGTGACAAGTTGTTTTATTCCTCGTGTGCCAACCCAAAAAACAGCGAGGGGATATATAATTTGGTGATCAGAGACTTAACTTTAAAAAATGTTAAGAAGGTTTTTGGAGACAGACTGATATCTGGTGATCAGAGAAGGAAATTATCTAGGCTGAGCAGAGAAGGAAATTAGAAAATATTCAGCTAAAATGTTCTCAAGGGCAGGGATTCACAGTAATAAGCGGAATCATTTCAAGCTCGAAGGAGGTTACCTGTGAGAGGCTGCACAGCTCGCTTCAGGAATCACTGCCTAAAAACGGAGCTGCCTATAGCATTTCTAGGTCAGCAAAAGATGCAGAGGAGATACTAAAATCTAACAAAATGAGAGGCTATCCTGAATCATTTATGAAGGGCTAAGAATGCCACAGGATTATGAAGTGTTAACAATGCTAACAAATTAGCAGGATACACAAAATCTAGGATATTATGTCCATGATATTGAACAATATTACTTATAAACCATGGAAAAATGAGGTGAGGCAATTCGATGTGCCCGTGAAGTCCTATCGTGTTCCTGATAAGTCCTATGCTCACCCAGCTCACTAGGACAATCTGTGTCCAAGTCTTCTCAGGCTCTCATAGTCTCTCAGCCGTGACAACGCATGAGCACGTATTAAACGCATTCAATAGAGAAGTCAAGTCTTAAGTGTATCCAGGAAGGAAATTATTTGGTCCGTCTTCAGAGAAAGTCTTCATTTAGCCTCTCTTTGAGGTGAATGTCTGAGGATAAGGAACAGTGAATAATCCAAAATTCGTCACAGAATCCTTAAACCTAATTTAAGACAATTTCCTCCCCTGCCCCCCCAGCACCCCTGTGCCCTGTCATCCCCTCTGAGAAGTGTTTACAACTCCACAAATGACTAATAGGCCCTAACTGGTTTGGCTCAGTGGGTAGAGCGTCAGCCTGTGGACTTGGGGATCCCAGGATCGATTCCAGTCAAGGGCATGTACTTGGTTGCAGGCATATCCCCAGTGGGGAGTGTGCAAGAGGCAGCTGATCAGTGTTTCTCTCTCATCGATGTTTCTAACTCTCTATCCCTCTCCCGTCCTCTCTGTAAAAAATTCAATAAAATATATATATTTTTAAAAAATGGTTAATGAGGGGATGGTCTTTTTCACTGATGACAGCTACTCCTTCCATGAGTATAGCTGCCTGTGAATTGTCAGAGATCAGTCAGTGGGCAACCAGACCGAAAGGCAACAGCTGATGTTTGTGCTCGGATGGTTTCAGAACAGTGTGGTCACTTCCAAGTTTCAAACCAGAGGCCATGAGCTGCAGAGCACTTTGGTTTCATTTAACTATTAAGGCACATTTTCTTCTTGTTGCCACAAGCCTCAGTACTCCCAGTTGTCTTATACTTTGTCCAGTTTATCCTTTATTGGTCATTCTTGTGTGAACTAATACATTACAATTTTGAAAATGAAGTGTGTCGTGCTTAGGCTATATATTGCCTAACTATTGCCCATCTATTATTGTTAGTCAATGTTTAAATGAAACCTGTTGTTTTCTAATATTCTTTGAATATTCAAAATATCACATTCATTGATAGTATTGGGCAACTCTTCCACATCTTTGGTCTTTTTTGTTTGCCTAAGGTATCTTTTTTCTGAGGGATGTGTGTTAAAACCTCCCATTGTAATTATGAATTTGTCTATTTCTCCTTGTCATTTAATCAAATTTGACTTTAGTTATTACCTTGAGGGTTCAGGCTCACAATTTTATATCTTCCTGATGAATTATTACTAAAAACATAGTTTTGCCTTAAAGTCTGTTTTGCATGATATTAATGTGGTTATATTGGCTCTCATTTTAAAAATATCTTCCTGATTCATCATTTTATAACCCTTTGGCTTTGTGTAATTTGGTTCGAGAGTCCCTCTTACAAACAATAGGTTGAATCTTTATCTTCTAACAGTTAAAAGTATGTTGTTGCCCTAGCTGGTTTGGCTCAGTGGATAGAGTGTCAGTCTGTGGACTGAAGTCCCAGATTCAATTCCATTCAAGGACACATGCCCGGGTTGCAAACTCGACCCCCAGTAGGGGGCATGTAGGAGGCAGCCAGTCAATGATTCTCTCTCATCATTAATGTTTCTATCTCTCTCTCTCCTCCCTTCCTCTCTGAAATCAATAAAAAAAATTTTTTTTTAAAGTAACTTGTTAACAAATTACTTTTACACTATAATTAGAGGCTCAGTGCATGAAATTTGTGCATGGGTAGGGTCCCTACTGGCTGCCATCTGCTGGCTGGGGCCTCCCTCCCCCTGGCCACCTGCCACTGTCTGCAGCAGGGCTGACTGGGGAGAGAGGCCTTGGCCAGTTGGCCGGCCAGCCAGCCCCGGCCCCTGGTCAAACCCCCAGTGAAGGAGATAATTTGCATATTAGGCTTTTATTATATAGGATTACTAATTTAATTGGACCCATTTCTTCCATTATTTTTTCTGTCTTATCTTGGTGTTCTCCTTACTATTAGATTGAACACCTTAATTCTTATTTTACCATCAACTAATATGAAAGTTAGATGTTCTGCTTTTATGACTTTTGTGACTACATTAAATTGTTAAGATTCACTCAAACATAATCAACATTTCTACCCTCCTTGAGAAAAAAAAGCAAGGATCTTAGAATGTTTTAACTCCAATCACCACCTACCACACTTACTACACTCACTGGTTGTTATCTAGTGTTTTAATTCCATCTTGTTTTTAATCCCCACATCCCAGAGACATTGTTATTGTTGTTAGTCAATGTTTGTTTAAATGAAACCTCTTATTACCACTTTCTTTTCACACTGTGCATTATTACAACCCCCTCTGATCCTCTGGGTTCTAACTCAATTCTGTAGTGAATATTTATTAAAAGCAAACTTGAAGAATCTGTATTATGCCCCCTGTTTGTGTGTGTGTGTGTGTGCGCGCGCACGCGCGCATGTGTAGTTTTTATTGTTGTTGTTAATCTTCACCCAAGGATATTTTTTTCCATTGATTTTTAGAGAGAGTGGAAGGGAGGGAGGGCAAGAAAGAAAGAAACATTGATGTGAGAAAGACACATGGGTTGGTTTCCTCCAGCACAATTCCTGACCAGGGCTAGAGATAGAAACTGCAACCCAGGTATGTGCCCTTGAACAGGAATCGAACCTGAAATCCTTCAGTGTTCAGGCAAATGCTCTAACCACTTAGCACACCAGCCAAGGCTATGTCCTCTGGGGTTCTTTACTGTTTTTTATTTTTGTTTTTTTAGTATTATTTTCTGGGGGATCAAAATAATACAATGAAGTATGTAATCTGCACACAGGCAAAAGGTTTAGCTTGATGCATTTTTGCAGACACCCAAGCAAATACCGCCCCGATCAAGAACTAATATTTCTATCTCACCAGAGGGTTCTCCCCTGCCC
>PVJC01032368.1:0-19993 GCA_004026665.1 Murina feae
ATCGGAGCTGAGCTGAGGGGCGAAGCTTCACTTTCGCTCCTGCCGCAATGGAAAGGGCTGTTTACTCAGGTCCGGGAGTGGCGGCCGCCATGTTGGCTGGGCTAATTTGCATACAGCCGCTCTGATTGGCTGGTGGGCGTGGCTTACCCTGTCTCGGAGAAACGGTTAATTTTAATATTTCGCTTTTATTAGTTTAGATTTTTTTTTATCCATTTCTTTTTTCCAATGGGAAACATACTTTCAATTTTACTATAATGGAAAAATAAAGATCTGTGATAAATGTATGTGCATAAACATAATTATAAAGAGATAAAGATTAAGTACTGTGATAAGAGTCCCCAAATATTTTAATACTAATTTGCTTTAAAATTTTCAACACATTTTCTTTTCAGCTTCATTCTACTGGGTTCTGTTTTCCATTAAAAGAAAACATTCTGTCATGTTAATATACAATAGCAGGAAAAACTGCATAAGGATACCATCCTCAGTGCTGCTGAAAAGCATTTTCAAACATTTTCTTAAAATATAAGAAGTAGCCTATTCAGGTTCCAATTATTATAATCAGCCATCTGAGGACTTTTTATGTTTTTGTGTGGTGAGCAAACATCTTTTATTTGAACTGACTAAATGAAGCATTACATCAATTGTCTCAATTTCATCATTATGAAGCTAGATGCTCATTTTCTTCTTTATCTTAAAAATTGTTAAAACACTGAGAAAGTAGTAACCAAAAAGTCCCTAAAGAAAAATGATTCATGACCCTACTATTTACACCCAAATATTTTAGTTTTTGCCTTTTACTTTGAGTGCCTGCCTATTTTTGTGCAGAGATAATTATTTTATGCATTGAAAGTCATATTAAGCTTTTTAAAAATATATATATTAATCACTCAAATGCATACATTGTGCCACATTACTATTTAAATTGTCTTCATTCTAATGAATAATATTCCCATAGAACTTTTGGGTCCATCACTTTATTTTCTTATGATAAATTACCTTAAGCAATATCACCAAATCAATGCAGGCTTTTTAGCTACACATTTAGCTATAATAAATGTTTATTATAACATTTGCTGAAGTGATGCCTGTACTGTGTATACTGGGTTGGGTAAAAGTAGGTTTACAGTTGTTAATATGGAAAGTAATACAATCACCTATATTATAATAGGCCTGTGGCCAAAGATGGTCGCTGGTGGGCAGGCCTGTGCACGTGGGTAGGTGGGGCCCTGTGATTTCACACACTGGGCTTCGAGTTAATAAATAATAATACAGGAATAAACTCTTGTTTCGTGTACTCATAACTGCAAACCTACTTTTGCCACACCTAATGTTTAAATGTTGCTAATTTAGTAGTTGTAAAGTGCTAACTCAAATTTATTTACTTAAATCTCTTAATTGTAAAATAGTGGAACTCATATTTTATGTGAGTTATGCGTTCATAGCTGTGGAAGCAGGCATTTCTTTACTCCATTATTGCATATTGAAACACTGATAGGCAAGAAACGATAAAGACATTGCATGATTCCCCGAGAATTAACTTGAAATTTTATATAATCTCCCATGATGTTGTAAGATTGTAAGTATCCAGATACTGCTGAGCTGCTTTTTCTAGTATTAATAGATACTAATATATAGTTGTGAGAAACAGAGAATACTTCTACTCATTAATACCTTCTCTGTTTCGAGTGTGTGAGTTTACATAGATGCTGAGAAAAGTCAACTGGAGTTGAAATCTTAATTGTATAATTTTGAGCAACTTTAAACCTCAATTTCCTCATTTGTATGGGTTTTTTTTTAATGGCATTATGATACTAAGCATTTAGCACAGGGTTTGGAATATGAAAAGAATTCAAAATGTTAGCTATTATTATTGTCTGATCAATTGTGTTAAACCAAAACTGTTAAAACCTATGTAATTAATTTTAAAATGCATTTTATTTTTCTATTTGGGAAATTTATAATATTCAGTATAATATTACTGTTAACAGTAATTGATGGCATTACAGCAGCAAATATGTTGTACCAGATGTATTTCCTAAAGCAAATCTAAGTGATAAAACATGCTGCTATCACCATGAAATGCACATAATGCCCATCCACTGAAGGACTATGCAGTAGGTAGTGTAATGTAGTAAACATGAATGTTGGCCATTATAACTTAGAAAGCAATATAGTGACAAAGAGCTGCTCTATCTATGATAATTTGAAATGAATAAACTGTAGGAGACTCCACTTAATAAGAGACAAACTATCTTGCTGGAAAATAAGCTGAATGGATTAAATGAAAGGAAATATAGGAGCCATAAAGGACCACAGAGGTTGAACAGCAATCAATAATTCAGGCATCCTGCTATATAATAGGAGTGTGAGATGTAGAGTCAGGCAGTCTCATAAGTCTGAAGTTCATCACTTACTCTGCGCACTTGATTGATATGCAACTCTGAGGTTACAATAACCTCATTGAATCTCAGAAGAAGAAGGAGGGGAAAAAAGATGTTTTATTAGAGAACACTGTTTATGGCCTAGCCGGTTTGGTTCAGTGGATAGAGCATCGGCCTGTGGACTGAAAGATCCAGGGTTTGATTCTGGTTAAGGGCACATGCCTGGGTTGTGGGCTTGATCCCCAATAGGGGCATGCAGGAGACAACTGGTCAATGATTCTCTCTCATGGATGTTTCTATCTTTCATTCCCTTTACCTTCCTCTTTCTAAAATCAATAGAAATAAAAATGAATAAAACTATATATTAAAATATCCAAAAGCAAAATTAAAATTTTTGATTATACCCCAAACTGACCTTACACATTTTTATGAATTTGACCTAATTAACTTACACTGATTATCTTCATATTATTAATAAAACTGCCTCAGTCAATTGACAGAGCACCATAATCATGGATTTCAGTTTTGCCCCCAAAAAGCAAAATTTAAAATCTGAAATCCTTGATCTCCAAAGACTTACTTTACTGCACTTTAAATCATTTAGCATTCATTGTCACTATGTAAAGGTTTGTTTTTTTAAGACTTGTGGTGATTCATTTATTTAGTATTCAATTACTGTAGTTTAGTAACTATGACAATGTAAGTTACTCTTGTGGAAAGCCTAATAATAGAGTACTTGTTTGCTTGTACATTTCCAACTGAAGAGAAACAAGTAGTAATGTTTTAGATTATAGTGACACCTGGTGGTACTGTTTTGTTAGAATATTTTCTGATTAGAGCTGTTTTGTCTCAAACTTTTTTTAAGTAATCGTTTATCTGATAGCATGTGCCTTGGGAGCCCTCTCTCCCTTCCTGGACCCACATCCCTTTATGTGGCAGGAATACTTGGTCCAAAAGCCCTGCTGGAAAAAGCAGTCAGTGTTCCTTACATTTCTTTCTGCCTTGGGTTTCAGAAAGAAATCCATGTCCTTGCACAAGAGAAAACTAATTTAAGGCAGAGAGAATAAACACACTGTTATATGCTAAAATTGGAAATATTAAGACTAGAGACATGTTATGAAGTGTTTCTGCAGATATGTATTTATTGACTGTGCCTGGCATTCTCCATGAGGTACATACTGTATTAGCATTTTAAATATAGAAAAGTTGAGGCTCAGAGAGGACTCTAGATAGTACCCAAGGTCAGAGAGTTAACCAATCCAGAAAAGCCAGAATTCCTGTTGAACCTTATCCCTAATTTTGAGAGAGAAAACTAATTATATTGATAGGCAGTAAAAAATATTTATTCATGTTACATTGTTTTTTCTGGGCACATTAATTTAATCAAAATAGTGAGTGTAAGCAAAAACAAAATTTAAAGGCATCAAGAGCCCAGAGAACTACAAAGGAAAGCATGATTGAAGAGGTTACATCATAGTGGTCTCCTAACTCCCTTTGAGTCTACTCACAGCATTCTACACAAAGGTAACCCAGACTTCTGGATATTTTCTCACACGAAAGATTTTACCAGGTTTTAGACTTAAACATGTTGATTTGTGCTACAGTGAGAACAGAATCACTTTAGGCATAGATAGATTTAAAATACAGCACTTCGAGGTCAGGAAGTAGCGCTCTTTCCAAAGGATAGCCATGAGAAGGTTAATTAGAGAGGGAGTGGACTTTCTAAGAGCAAATTACTTGCAAATAAAACATGAAAATTTTCAGCTGAGTAAAGCTCCATGAATTTTGTGAACATATTCTGTACTTATATCTATGTAAATGTCACATTATTGTTGGTTATAGTAACATTGTCGTGAGGCATTCAACACTTGCAGTTTTCCGTAGAATCTGGGGTAAATACAAACTAGAGTGAGAACTTTTAAAATTACATTCTGTGTGTATTGTCACGTTTTCATTGTGATTTTCTCATAGTTGTTCCTTGAAAATTACTATATAGTTTATGGCTCATTAACAATATATTTGTCAAGTTGTGAGAGTTTAAATATTGTTTTCATCTAAGGGGGGGGCAGGATAATGGTTCCCTATTAAATGTTCATGGCACACAGTGGGCAAAATGAAAGTTGACTGGCAAATCTATGGCCTAGGTGAGAGAAGAGAGCAGGTGGCAAAGTGGCTGGAGAAGATATGCCCCTAGAATAAGATGCAAGCAGGCATGCTCACCAGGAAGCTGCAACACTGGGAGGTGACCTGGAGCCTGACTAGCAATTAGTAACAATCAGGATTGGGAAAGGCTGAAAATCCTGAGTACACAAATACATTCAGCTTTTAACAGGGGTTTTTCTCCAGTTCATCATTTATGGCTACTATAAAGCTGCTACATTTTTAACTTAAAAACTAGAATTTGAATAAAGCTACTGCATATCTTAAAAAATGATGTGTACTACCAAAGAATTTTTTAAAATAAGTTAATAGGTAAAAAGTTTTTGAATATAGAATGTACCAAATGTAATCAGATATAATACATACTTGAAATAAGTATCTTTTCACTTAGCACCCAGAGTGAGCAAATTACCGGTGTATCAGAGATGGGTTTTATGTGACTAATAAATCAGAAGCCCTACTTAAACAAAAATGTTACATAAACTTCTCAGTCTTGTCTTTGAGTGGTGAAAGTGATCATGTTATGTAACTAAAATTATTTTAATGTCTGTATTTAGTCATGGTGCAGTTCTTTCCAGTTAGGACATTTAAACTCTTAAATGGTGATTCAATAGTCAGACCCAACTATTAAGGCCATTTCCTTTCTTTTATGTTCCTTTATAAACTATTTACATGCATTTCTCCTCTGCATTTAGTTTGTACGCTGGTTTTTCTTCATTTAAAATCCATCACCAAAAAAATTAAATAAGTGAAATCAATAAAACTGCCATTGTGAAAAGTTAACTTTCCAAAAGGTTTTGCTCCATTTAAGGAAATATTACTTGTGATTTCTCTTTTTAGCCATGAGTTCCTTAGAGAAGCAAAGCAATTTAACTTTGAATTACTTGTTATTTAAAACCTGAATAATCATCTTCAAATTATTAACAAATTGCCAAGTGGTAGATGACATGATGCATTCATTCATTCATTCAGCATTTCCTGGGAACCGGTGGTGCCAAACAAACCCTGGTTATATGTGTGAAATTTTTTTAGTGAAATTAAATATGATATTTTTATACAGAGGTAGATAAGCAAATAATTGCAATAACGTATAAGTGCTGTGATAGAGAAATATGCAGAGTACCTTGATGGTTAATGGGCGAAGTGAACAGTTCCTTGCCAGGTTGGGGGAGAGGTGTGGGTTTTGGGGATTTGAACACCAGGGCAGGCTTCAGAAAAGAGAATACTGGGTTTGAGGTTTGAAGAATGGGTGGGCATTTGCCAGATAGAGGGTGAGTGGAAGTGTAGAAACAGTGAAATAAAGAACAGTCTTGTATGATTTATCCCTTTAGTTATGACAATTATATCCCTTAGACATAGGTTCATAGACTCCTGCCCAGATCCATGAGAAGCTGCATTGCTATTCCTCAGAGCTCTTCACCATCTCTCCATATTCATTCCCTCCTGCATGAAGGGCCTCATTAACCCAAGCCAGGCTGGAGACCTCACCATGACTTCTCCCTCCCCTCAACCAGGCCCTCACTGAGTTTTGTTCTTTCTCACTTTCTAATTTCTCACTCTAGTTTTCTGTGTCCTTATGATCATTCCCTAATTAAGGCTTTTTGTGCTGTCCCCTATACTGGTACAGTAATCCTTTTCTTATTTCCCTTGCAGCAGCTTTATAGCTGGAGTACCTCAAGTGCAGGCACGATCATGCCACTTGCCTGCTTATAATTTTTCACTGCCTCCATAATTTGGAGATAATGCCCAAACTTCTTGGCCTGGTGTATAAAGACCACCACTCCTATCAGTGCCTACCCCACTGCCTCACCTCCCTTCACCCACATGCATCTTTGTCTCAGACTCTGCTAAATTCCAAAAGGTCTC
Source organism: Murina feae (assembly GCA_004026665.1). Lineage (NCBI taxonomy): Eukaryota > Metazoa > Chordata > Mammalia > Chiroptera > Vespertilionidae > Murina > Murina feae. The sequence continues at coordinate 6,411 of PVJC01032368.1, forward strand.
AGCACACATTGTATTTCTCCAGTTGTGTGACTGTTCTTCCTGACACATTTCAAGCTACATTCTCCCCCTTCTTTCCCAACCTTTCCAACCCCCCTTTAGCAGCATCTCCACCCTACTAACTTTATTCAGTCTTTAAGATTCAGCTCAACATAGCACTTCTCACACTTGTAGCCATGGTTTGTGTGCCTGTCTTGCAGGTTAGGCTATGTCTTCCTTAAGGGCAAGGATGAGACATTCATTTCTCCTCACTCAGAATTTCCAACATTGCTGGCATATGACAGTCATAAATGTTTGTTGGATAAATTAATGCACAATGTCCATTAACAGTTTGAAATTATGTGCAACTTGGTTTAGAGTGTGATAGTCTCATCATGGGGGGCTCTTTTATGATGTGTAATATTGATGGCTTTTTTTTCCAGCCAAGTGTTTTGTGCCCCATAGATCAATTTAGCAAATGAAGTAAAAAAACAACATTTGAATAAATCATTATGAGAAAATAACTTTAGGTATCAACCAACTCCATTAGTGTATATTAAAGATTTACTTCCTTCTAAATATTAGATTTTTATGATTTCAGCATTATGTTAGCAATTTTCAGTGCACCATCTTATGCATATGAATTATGTCCTATCATATTTTTTGCTCATTTGATTGAATTAAACTGACGAATGATCTTCTATCTGCAAGCACATTGAGCAATTGTTTTCAGTTATATATAGGAATAAGCTGGAACAAAATTATACAGCTTATTATAGTAAATACTAGAGACCTGGTGCACAAAATTCGTGCAGGGGGTGGGGGAGTCCCCTCAATCCAGCCTTCACCCTCTCCAATCTGGGACTCCTCAGGGGATGCCAGTTTAAGTCAGACATCCCTCTCACAATCTAGGGCCGCTGGCTCCTAACTGCTCATCTGCCTGCCAACCTGATCGCCCCAACTGCCTCCCCCGCCAACCTGCTTGCCCCCAACTGTCCCTCACCCCACTGGCCTGGTCTCCCTTAACTGCCCCCCTCCCTGCCAGCATGGTCGCCCCTTACTGCTCCCCCTGCCAGCCTGGTTACCCCCAACAGCCCCCTCTGCCGACCTGGTTGCCCCTAACTGCCCCCCCCTCCCCCAGTCATCCTGGTCGCTCCACACAGCCTGCTGTTTGGTTGTTTGGTTGCCCCTCACTGTCCCCCCTGGCAGCCTGGTTGCCCTACGCAGCCTGCTGCTCAGTCATATGGTCATTCCTCACTAACCTCTGCTGCCCTGGTTGCCCCACACAGCCTGCTGCTCAGTCATATGGTCATCCCTCACTAACTCCCCCTGCCGGCCTTGTCACCCCACTGAGCCTGTTCAGTTGTCCATTCTGTTGTTTTGGGTGTGATGAACCCTGCCTCTTTATATATATAGATATAGATAATTAATCCAACCGCATTCTTGTTTACACTGGCCTACGAGAACAGAACAGATTCAAATCCTGTAGCAATCTGATTTCTAGCCTTAAACTCCTTGGCACTCTTCCTGGAACCCCAATGGGATCTGTGTGTGTATATGGGGATCAAAGGAGCCCCCTGGACACTCTCCTCTTCCTAGTCTGTCCATTGAAAAGGGTTTACGATATGCCATCGTGGAAAGGATAGCCAGTTGTATCAGAGTGCAAGTTCACTCCAATTGCTGGGCAAGGCCACAAGTCAGGCTCCCCCATGACACCACCAGACATCAGCATGGAATAGCAACAGTGCAGTAGTGATTGGCTTCTGAGAATACTCAGCCACTTACGCATCTGGATAAGTTTCTCATAAACTCTGAGCACTGTTCACCCCTTGAGAGGCAGGAGGTAGTTTACGTCGGAGGCCAGGGCCAGATCATTTGGAAGGGTCCTTCCTCTTTACCTGTTGGATGGGAACAACAGGGCGAGAGTCTTACAGGAAGTGTTTCCCCAGGCTGTTTTCCCTGGTTACAAGGCAAGCCCATATTTCATGCCGTTACTGTCTGAGGTCCATCCCAATGGAAATGGGACCACTGTGGCCTCTAGCCTTCCTGCCTTGCAAGCGTTACAGTCACTTTTATTGAGGGCGCATACAGAATATTTAACCCATTCCACGCAGGCACTTGTTTCCTTAGCCACGTTCACCTCTCTAATTAGGAGTTAACAGTGATGGGATGTTACTTCATCCCATGTATTATCCCAAGGCTAATTGAAACCGTATTGAGCAAAATAGTCTTCTCTTGGACACTGGAGCATGAAAGTCAATGAATGTCAGCTGAGTTTGAAGAAAAGAGTTTAGACAAAGAAAAGGGGGGAATTGTGAGAATAAACAAGTAATCTTTTCTGTCAAAGAACAGTTTAGACAGCCGCCATTTTGGACTGCATGACCTGGGACCTGGCAGGCGCCATTAAAGGCAATCCTTGGGTTACATCGCCATCTCCCATTTATTTATAAAAAAACAAAGTTCTATTATTTCAACATATGTATATATGTGCTTTATGTTTTTTATTTATTTACCACAAGTAAAGGTTAGGGATTGATACCATTCCTTTAAATTTTTTTTACTGTTTCACTTCATTACTGCTGTGTATGTGCTCCATGTAAGTGACATAGGTGCTTATGTAGGTGGGTTCCGACATACAGCAAAAATTGCATTACGTTGCACTGTAGGAACGGATCTCCGACGTAACCCGAGGACCTACTGTATGTGACTTGGCAGCCACCATGTTGGCTGCATGACTTGCAGCTCCCTGGGGGCTGCCATCTTGAAACAGCGAAGGCCAACCCCTCCCTTTGAAATAGCCAGTCTGGAAAGACAGTGCTCCTGAACTCCAATTAAGAGTAAGGGACAGGTCACCTGTGTCAGAATTAAAAAGCCCAGCAGACCACCTGCTCAGTGTACCTGTGGTTCCAGATCATGTGTGTGTGCACCTTTCTGCATAGAAGTAAAGATATTTGCCTTGCTAAAAAAGAAAAAAAAAATTATATAGCTCAGAGTGTGTGAAGCTGGATTTCACATCTACTCACACAGAGAGGAAAGGTGTGCCATTTAAGTGGTGGGTGGATCTTTTGAGACTATGTGTGTAATCATAGAATATTGAAAATCCAACATTAACAGAATCCATAAGTATGCAAGGTCAAAGCTAGAGACCCCAGGAAAATTCTAGGATGTGCAGAGCAGGAAGAGAACAAGAACTGAGAAAGTAGTGTCATGTGGCCTCCCTACCTACCCCCCAGCCCATATTGAAACAACCATAATCTAGTCCAAGTATACTTCTCTGATCTTTCCTGAAACACACTGTGGTATCTAAAGTGATGCTGGGTTTCCAGAGACTTGAGTTGCTGATCCAACCTCACCCTAGAGAGCACTGAGCGACAGATACTGTAAACATCCTACACTCTCAGCTGTGGAAAGTAGAAAAGCTGGGAGAAGGCTGTTTACTCTCTCTGCCTTGGAAATCAACCAAAGAGACACAGATTTGGGGTGTTTTATGGGTTTTATGATTGATTCTAATTAGTATTTTATGAGGATTCTTCTAATAGGGAAGAAAGTAAATTGACTGAGTCATGCTAACAAATATAAAATAATTTGTAAGATCACTTGTCTTTGAACTAACATCATTTAAAAAAAAATTGCCAAATACCCAACAGATGAAAGTTTTGGTAACTTTTATGAGGCTACATTTTATGAGTTGTTGAAGCCTGAGGCTTGCGTTGCTAACTCTAACCTATAAAAGCAAAAAACCATTGAATGTCTACACAGTACGCTGAGCAGTTCTCCATTAACCTGAATAGCATTTCCACACTGAGTTTAGCATTTTTTAAATATAGGGCTTGCTTTTTTGTCAGAAGATCAGAGTCGATTTAAAGCCTCATGTTAAAGATTGTAATGCTGAACAGTATGAATAAGGCTTGCTCTATAAAGCCAGAATATAGTTACACATCCTGAGAAAAGAGGTTTTTGGAGGAGGCAGAACTAACTCCTAGATTCAGCCTTGACCAGAAAAATCATAGCACTTCATTTCTTCTTTTGTGTAAATAATTAAATTGAAGATTTATTTAATATTTGTCTAGAATTTAACTTATCCAAATTTAGTCCCTCTGATTTTTTCTAATTAATATTAAGTAACTCTTCTTTTCAGAGACGATATTGGAGTATGGTATAATTTAATATAGCAAGCCCTTAAAGATTAAGATAATTAACTTAATGCCTGCTTTGAATATTAAATCTGGACAGAATGACTTGCCTATATTGGCATATTAACATATGCCAGTCATTTATGCGAAAATACACTCTACTGTTTTAAAAGTATTAGAGAAACTTTTAGTTTCACCTGCTTGCTGAGACAGTAGGAACAATTGTTTTATGATTGTCTTACCAAAAAAGGCATATAAGTATGATTACCTTAGCTCATGATTTCTAAGAGTATTTGAACAAGCTGGCCTTGCAGCAGTGCAGACACTGCTGAAGTGCTTGCTGAGCAACTCCAGTTTGGGTGAGTCATTAACCCTTTTAGATTCTGCCCACAGGCTTAAGGAAGACCTCTTTGATACAATGTTCTAAAGAAATAGTTATTGTGGGTAGAAATTTTGCTCTCTGCCAGAAAGTACAGGTTCTGTGTGTAAATGCAAAAGCAGCTGAAAGTGGAAGGAGAGGAATGACCCATGTGCCTTTCCATTATTCTTTAGTTATTCTGCCTAAATGACAAGGAGAAACATTTAGTTATTTCTGATATAAGATGATTTTTGACTCCCAGTCATGAATGTAGCTATTTCATTGTTATTGAAATATGTGCTGATACTCATTCTGTACTCCAAGAAATATTTATTGAGCACCTATTATGTGCCAGTTCTAGACACGGGAGATATAGCAGTGAACAGAAACAAAATCCTTACTCTCATAAATCTACCAATAAATATATACAATGTGTCAGGATATAAACACCTTATTCATTTCAAGTATCCAAAATATCTCATTTTATTCAATGGCATTATTGCCTTTTTATATAGTTTTAATATTTTTAAACGAATTTAAATATTATGGAATGCTTATTTTATTGTCTCTGAAATACCTCTAGATATAAACCTATATAATATTGTTAGCCTTGTGTTTAGCATTATTCCAAATATGTTCTTATTGTTACTAGCCTGTTTTATGACATGGATAAATGGTATTAATAAACATGCTTGTGAGGTCACTGTTATGTATTTGTATTTACTGAGAAGACATTGCTAAACATTTATATAACATAAAAGGTTAAGTGTATATTTATATATGCTTATATATTACATTTATTGTATATCCAAATTATCATTGTATATAGTATAAGTAAATGTGTTAACTTAAACTATTCTTTTCAAGCTTAAAGTTCTCCAGATACTGATAAGGATGCTTAATCTTTACACTATATTCGTCTATTTGTTGAATGCTATACAAATGTTATAAATACTTTAAGAGAAAAAGCTATTTTAAAATGTAAACATCTATTTATATTTGAAATAACAGAAGCTTTAAACAACAATTCTTTGCAAGCTTAATTATGTCATAAAAACTAAACAGAAATAAAAGTCTAGTATGCATATACTTTACTCATTTATAAATTCATGGTTTCCTTGTCTCTTTGTGTTTAAATTAGTAAGTCATTATAATATAAATATTTTTATGTCTAGTAGTGATCTATTTCCATAAAACAAAACAACTTGGCTTAGATTTCTCTAGATTTAAATATAGTTTCTCTTTCCTCTTCATTTTAAAACTTCAGTTCACAACAGTGGTTCTTAGATGTTAGTGTGTTTTAACTCTGTAATTGAAAAGCTAAGTGAAATAAGTCAGACAGAAGACAAATACCGTATAATTTCACTTTATGTGGATTCTAAAAAAACAAAGTAAATGAACAAAAAAAACCAGAAATGATCTCATGGATGCAGAAAACAAGTTGATGGTTGCCAGATGCGAGTGGAGTTTTGGGGATGGGTGAAAAAACTGAAGGGATTAGTGAAGTACAAATTGGTAGTTACAAAATAGTCACGGAGATGTAAAGAACAGCATAGGGAATATAGTCAGTGATACTGTAATAACTATGTATGGTGTTAGGTGGGTACTAGACTTATTGGGGATCACTTCTTAAGTTATATAAATGTCTAACCATTATGCTATATGCCTGAAACTAATATACGAATGTCAACTGAATTGAAAAATATTTCTTTTAAAAGAAAAAGATATTATATTAACTATGTATGCTACCAGGTGGGTACTAGATTTATTGGGTTGATCACTTTGTAATTTATATAAATGTCTAATCATAATGTTGCACACCTGAAACTAATATAATATTGTTCGTGAACTGTAATTGATTTTTTTAATAATATACAAAAATCAGTCGTATTTCTATATATCAGCAGTAAGCAAATAAAAATGAAATTAAAATACCATTTATAATAACAATAGAAATTATCAAATAACCCAAGGAAAAATCTAACAAAAGTTGTATAAGACCTGTACACTGGAAATTAAATATTATTGAGAGAAATAGAAGATTTGAATGTACAGGAGAGATATATATCATGGCCAGGAAGAACAGGACTCAATAGTGTTAAGTAGCTAATTCTTTCCAAATCAATCAAGTAGATTCAATATAGTTCTTAAAGTTGATAAACTAATTCTAAAGTGTGTAAGTCAAATGGTAAATAATAGCCAAGGCAGTTTTTAAGAAAAGATGGAGAATTACCCTACCACATATCAAGATTTACCACATATCAAGTAGTTTGATATTTGTTTAGCAACAATCAGATAGACAATAGGTGACAGAATAGAGACTATTATTAAAAGATGACACCAAGTTCATTAGAGAAAAGATGGTCTTTTAAATTAGCAGTGCTAGGTTAATTTAATACCCTTCTTGAAAACAATGAATTTTTGGTTTCTAGCTCACCATCATACATAAATATCAATTCCAGAGGGTTCTAGTTCTAAATATAAAAAGTAAAACAGCTTCTAGGGGAGGGGGGAATAAAGAACATGTTTATGACCTTGGAGTGGACAAAAATAATTTTTTTTAAATCACAATGCTAAGCAGAAAATTAAAAAAAATTTTTAAATGACAGTTTGGAAAAAATAAAGATCAGGAACATCTATTCATCAAAAGACATCATTAAAAAATACACACACAAAACAATGTGTAGAAGAGAAGTTATTTTCAACAAATATTAACAAACTTGTACCCAAAATATATAAATAATTTTACAAATTAATAAAACAGACAATCAGTAGAAAAATGGGCCAAGACTTGAACAAAAAGAGGATATGCAAATAACAACATGAAAAGTTGCTCAACCTCAAAAGTTAAGTAAATGCAAATTAAAATCACAGCTTTATGCCAAGACTATTGGAATGGGTAAATTAAAAAGAAAAACATGTGGATCAACACTGCAGATGGAAGAATTAGTTGGGACAGCCACTTTAGAAAACTTAGATGATATCTACTTAAGCTGAATATGTCCATACTCTTGTTTTCTACTCCACATAAACTTCAGAATGTTCTCCAAAAGAAATGAATAATAGTATACTTTGTATTGCCCTAAGTTGAGAACTATCCAAATGCCCATTAACAGGATTTATAAATTGGGGTGTAATTTTACACTATTATACTATGCAGCATTAAGAATGAACGATTTACAACTTCACATGAAATTATAAATGAATCTCAGAAGCATAAAGTTGAACGCAATAAGCATACTATATGTTTGACATTTATGTTAATTTCAAACAGTCATATCTTACTAACATCTATGGGATAGAAGTCAAGATACGGTTACCTTGGTGGGTGGGGGACCAGTGACTGGAAATCAGCATGAGGTTCAGGTCTCCTGGATATTGGCAATGTGTTGATTCTTGGTCTAAGTACTGATTACACAGGTGCTTTATGAAGTCTTCAAGCTGAAACTTATTCAAAAACTTTTCTGATTGTTATACTTAAAATAAAAAGTTTTAAAAAAATAAATATTTAAAAAGTTAAAGCTATAAAACCTGATCTTTAATTAGGCACATAGAACTCTTATTCGAACAGTCACTAAGAAAAGCTCTCTCTCTCACATTTTTCTCTTGCAGTACAGCAACAGTACACATCTTGAGGAACATTCTCAGTAACTGGCACAAACAGTTCCACCATTCATAAGTTCACATAGCAAACTAACTTTTAAACTAACATCCTCTTTTTTTTCAGATACACAACACTACTCCCCTCAAAAGCTGTACCAATTCAATCCTTGTTTTCCAACAAGTAACCACATTTCTGAAAGATGGGAGACAAGGGCTGATGTTGAAAGGCATTCAGTTATTGCCATGTTGTTACATTGCTTCAGTTACATGTGTGCAGGAAGGAGGTTCAGTGACTTACCCAGTTTACATAGGAATCAGTAGTCACATGAGGACTAAAGGAAACAGTGTTGCCTTCACTCCATGATGTCTCAAAGTATATCTGTAGTCCAATAACCCAGGGTTAGACTAGGAAAATATAGAACCTCTACTATTCAGAGTCAAGAATACAAATAGATTGTAAATTTAGCATTATTCTCTATTTTTAGGATGGTTATTATGATTGAATTTTTGTCTCTCTTTTTTTTTTTTTGAAAGAATGAATTGTAGTTTTTAGAATTGTCCTAAATTTTATTTTTTTAAGAAAAGATAAAGGCTTCTGCTTCAGGATGCTTTAATGTTCGACCCAAACTAAAAAGCTGCGACTCCCTCACACATCATGTCGCATGTGTTAACCAGCCTCATTCAGTGAGCCCTGTGAGGGTGTGGGAAGTGTGTACAGGCATTTCTTGTTTTCACAGTAACTGGAAAATTCTTATGAGGCCCGTGACAGTCCCACAAAACAACAAAATTAGTTTTGGCCAAAGTAATACCAGTCCCTATCTGTAGATAAAGTTACATTCTAAAGGTAATTAACTTTTAGGAAAATTGAACTATATACTCTTTAGAGTCCTTAATGTAACACATCTCTGTAGTACACTACCTGGGAGCCTGTAAGTCTGAAAGAGATAAATATGATAATCTGAGTGATCTTAAGAACAGTCATAATTAAAGAGTGAAAATTGCCTCAGACTGACTAGAGAAATACTCTGTGATCTTAGAGTGACTGCCAAACACTTGTAATGCAGAGTTCATCAAAAGCTTTGTCACCAAAAAGCCACGTAGGGCCTTGAAGTGCTTTCTTTTTGGCTCAGAGAGAAAATCCATCCTATTTTAACCTCTAAGTTTCAGAGGGTAAACAGTTATTTCTGCATTTTGGTAATACCCACGAGTTGAGAACCTGATAACATCCAGGACTTAACTATATCACTTAGTTACTGGAAAGCCATGAATTCCTAGATGTGCTAAAAAGCTTCCAGCACCTGGGCTTAGAGATCCGAAACAAAGGTCCTTTAAAACCACCTTTGATTTTAAGTGGGTTTGGTTTTAGTGTTGTTGCTAGCCCAGGCGTGTGAGAGTGCTAAAGAGGCCTGGTCTCCCCTTCCTGTGAGCGCTGATGAGACATTGTCAGTTACTGCAGTAATGTTAGACCATCCCATCCCATCCCACTCCATAAACACAAACCTGTCTCCAGAACAAGACAGTGCTGCAATGGCAGTGGGCAAGAGTGGCAAACAATGAATGTACCGATATATCCCAATCTTCAGGAAACTTCTAGTTTTGTGGGACTGTACTTGCTACACTAACTGCTAAACTTATGCTTCAGTGAACCTTTTAAAATTCTACCTAATCCACTTTAGCTCACTCAGTGGAATCTGACTAGATATTCACTGAGTCGCCCTTCCCCCCCAAAATATATTGAGTCAGTTAGTGCTGGGCAACAGCAAGCATAGCTTCTGTGCTGGCATAATCATCATCCTGATAACCACTAATTGTCACTAAAGGGTCTCTGTGTTCCAGAAGCCACGTTAGGGGCCAAAAGCAAATACTTAATGCCCTTACTAGATGCATTAATTGATTTTATTTAATCTTTGCTTATATTAATTATGATTTAATCCTCACAGATAATAGGCACCAAGGTTAATTTTCAGATGAGAGAGAATAAGAAAACTAGCCAAGGTTATCCTAACAAGCCTTAGAATTGGATCTCCATCCTAGACTGTGTGGTAGCAGAGATCTCCTAACCATTAGTGATATGGGAAAGCACTCTCTAAGTTAGGTGTGATTGCCCCCAACTTTCCAGAGGAGGAAACTGAAGTTGAGAGAGTTAAGAAAGTGTAGTAGTCACTGGAGTTGTTTACAAATATTCCAGTTCTCTCTGCTCTGGCAGATGAGAAATCTGTACTTCTCCACATCCTCTGAGGGAGGCATGGCTGTGGGGCTTGATACAGTCAATGAAATGGGAACAGGAGTGCCAGGGAAACATTAAGAACCCAAATACCATAGACCATGTCCCTTCCCCCTGTACTGGTGAAACACTTGTCAAAACAAAGCCTTTGTCACCCTGGATCATTGAGCGACTGTGGGAGCACCCCTCTGCTAAACTGGTGCTGGACATACAAAGGATTTTTGTTTTGGTAAATACCTCCGTTTCAGGGTGAAGATGGAGAAGGGGAGTATTTGTGACCAGCCATAACATAATCTAGCCAAAACTTGAATTTTTTCCTAAATAACTTGCCCAAACTCAGGGCTTGTTGGGGCCAGATGTGTGACTCTAATCCAGGGCTCTCTGACCCAACAGTGCTTGGTTTGATAATTTATTATTTTTCTTTTAGTATTGCACGACCTTCAGGAATCTAAACTTAGTTCTTTTCCTTGCCTTTTAATTTTATTATGTGTAGTATTGAAAGTGCTTAAAAAGTACAAGCTGATGTCTACAGTTAGTCTAAGATTAAGAGTATGTAGAGGAAAAGTGTCATTCTCTGCCTTACCTATTTGGTCTGAAACTTAATATTATGATCTACCTGTCGCATGAGAATATTTTCTGCCTTTCTTAATTCTGACATTTAATTTCTAGAAACAGACTGTCAGCAAGCATATGAGCTATAGAATGCAAATTTGTCCTGAATGTTACTCAAATTTCTGACTGCACTTACTAGTACGTGTGTTGTTTTTTTTTTTTGGTGCATGACTTCAGCCTTCTGTGGGTTAACTGCCACTCAAACTCTGTGACTCTATAACATAACACCATCATCCATGAATGTATTGCTCTGTCTGTATATGGAAACTCCAAATGGTCCAGGTTCTCATTTTTAGACTCAGAGTTTGGGGATTTCCAAATCCACCAGCTGAATGCACTAAATTTATCTGGGCAGCTCTGACCACCATGACAATCAATAGGGAACCACAGGAGATTCTAACCCTCTTCCCTGAGGATTCTCCTCCTGAAGCCTCAGTGGATAGAAGTCCCTGGGACCCTGCCTTCTGTATAATTTGAGTTACTGCATGATTTATGGGGCAGTAGGTATCATGTAAGATGAGAAGGATAAGGAAGAAACTACATCCCTTAAATTAGCAGGGTTACCTGTTGGGAAACTTGGGGTTTTCTCTTTCTATTATTTGCTGAAAATAGACTGTTTGATTGCTTTAACTCTGTAAAGGTACTTTGTCCATGTAATCACCAAATTCCTAACCCTTGATTAAAAAGCTCTTTTGCATTTGAAGTTGTTTACTTGTTTATAATACTACTTTATTCCATAAGTTAGAGGAATTTATTATGTATATATTTAACCCAGGCAAATATCTGTTAAATGATACTGAGATAATTTGTGGAATAATCTATACAATGAATAGATTGTATAGTTTTTTTTTGTTTCACTTTTTTATTTTAAAATAATTGTAGATTTTTAGGAAGTTTCCAGATACAGAGTAATCCTATATACTTTTCCCCCAGTCTCTTCTATTAGTTACATCTTACAAAGTTATAATATCCATCAAGACTAAAAAATTGACATTGGGAAGAAAGGTGGATTAGGAGAAACCAAGATGGTGGCATAGGTGAACACTGAAATTGCTGCTGGGCACAACTATTATAAAACCACAACGAAAAGAAAAAACGGACACCACCCAGACCCACAGGAAGGCTGGCTGAGTGGAAATTCTACAACTAGAAAGAGACTGAGATGCAGAGTAGGTGCGGAAATAAAGTGCAGAGGTACGGAGGCACGCGCGAAGGGGCTCGCAGAAAGGGCTGGCAGCTTTTCGTATGGGGACTCAGAATCATACGGGGAGGAGCTGGACTGTCTGGCACCCATCTGGCACCGGGAGGAACTCCAGAGCGGCTTGAGACCCGGTGCCTCTTAGGGCAGGGCTGAGAAGCGGCCATAGCTGGTTGCTCCGCCCTATAGACTCCCCAAGACCCCGCCTCACCCAAGCTGTGTGCAGAAGCTTTTGCATATAAAAGGCTGGGAAGCCCCAGGCAGAAGCTAAAATAGCAACTCCTTGGAGATATAAGAGACAGCGTACCCAGTGGTCAGAGTGGGACCACCCAGTCTACAACTCCTCAGACTCATAAGGGACACACTCAGGGGCAGACTTAGTGGGCACCAAAACCCCACTGAAGCAAGTCTTGCCCCATAAGGGTGTCTCCAGCATAGAAGTTCTCCCACCATAGACACAGCTGATTAAAACCACTCTGTCAATGCAAGGAAGCAGCCAAAATGTGGAGACAAAGAAATAGGTCACAAATGACAGAAATGGAGGAAAGCAAATGACTGGATATAGAGTTCAAAACCATGATTAATAAGACTTTTCAAGAATATTCTAGAGACTGCTGATAAATTTAGTGAAACCCTCGAGCATATGAAAAAGGACCAGCTAGAAATTAAGCATACACTGACTGAAATAAAGAGTAATATACAGAGATCCAACAGCAGATGAGGGGATTGCAAGAATCAAGTCAAAGATATGAAATATGAAGAAGCAAAACCCACCCAGCTGGAAAAGCCAAAAGAAAAAAGAATCCAAAAATATGAAGACAGTGTAAGGAGTCTCTGGGACAACTTCAAGCGTACCAACATCAGAATTATAGGGGTGCCAGAAGAAGAGAGAGAGCAAGATATAGAAAACCTATTTGAAGAAATAATGACAGAAAACTTCTCCTACCTGGTGAAAGAAATGGACTTGCAAGTCCAGGAAGCACAGAGAATCCCAAACAAAAGGAATCCAAAGAGGACCATACCAAAACACATCATAATTAAAATGCCAAGGCCAACAGACAAGGAGAAAATCTTAAAAGCAGCAAGAGAAAAGCAGTCAGTTACCTACAAGGGGGCACCCGTACGACTGTCAGCTGATTTCTCAACAGAAACTTTGCAGGCCAGAAGCGAATGGCAAGAAATATTCAAAATGATGAATAGCAAGAACCTACAATCAAGATTACTTTACCCAGAAAAGCTATCATTCAGAATTGAAGGTCAGATAAAGAGCTTCACAGACAAGAAAAAGCTAAAAGAGTTCATCACCACCCAACCAGTATTATATGAAATGCTGAAAGGTATCCTTTGAGAAGAGAAAGAAGAAGAAAAAGTAAAGATAAAAATTATGAACAACAAATACATATCTATCAACAAGTGAACCTAAAAATCAAGTGAATAAAAAAAGTCTGATGAACAGAATAAACTGGTGAATAGAATAGA
>PVJC01032369.1:0-13069 GCA_004026665.1 Murina feae
CCGCCAAGGGCCGAAAACAGTATCGCTTTCGCTCCTGCTGCAACGGACGCTGCCTAAACGTTTACTCAGGTCCGTGAGTGGCGGCCGCCATGTTGGCTGGGCTAATTTGCATACAGCTGCTCTGATTGGCTGGTGGGCGTGGCTTACCCTGTCTCGGAGAAACGGTTAATTTTACTATTTCGCTTTTATTAGTTTAGATCTTAGACATTCATGTTTTTAAACTACCTAGAGTATATGTTCTTTTTCTCTTGGCTCCAAACTAGGAAACTAATAATATTTGTCCCATCTCCATTTGTTTATTCTTATTTTCATTGGTTTGGAATGTTTTACGTCATGGATTTGGTCTTCCTCCATTTACATATTAATGTATCATTGTCATTTTATTCTAATTGCTACATTTTTATTTATTTTATTTTTTAAGAAATATGTTTTTATTAGAGGCCCAGTGCATGAAAATTCATGTACTGGATTGGGGGTCCTTCAGTCCAGCCTGCCCTCTCTCACAGTCTGGGAGCCTCAGGGGTGGGAGGTGACCCAGGAATCAGGTGAAGGTGACGCGCCTATCACACCTCTGCTGCTGCCACTGCCAGCAGTGCAAGCCTTGTCCAGTCCTGGTTACCTGAGCCTCGGGCTGGCCCTGGGTGGCTAAGCAACTGCCATCCAAGGCTTGCCTGCACCTCGGCCAGACTGCTTGCTTGAGCTTCAGTCAGTGGGGGGTACAGGAAGACCTGAGGTCCCCAGCAGGGCTGAGGGGACTGGGCGCCGCCATCTTGTGGCTGTGGGCACTGCCATCTTATGAGGGCGTGATGGTCAATTAGCATATTCCCTCCTTATTATATAGGATTGATTTCAGAGAGGAAGGGAGAGAGAAACATCAATGATGAGAATCATTGATTGGCTGCCTTCTGCATGCCCCCTACTGGGGATGGAACAACCTGGGCAAGTGCCTTTGATTGGTATTTTTATAGTATATTTTAAAATCTGATAGCATAAATTCTCCACCTTCTTCCTTCTTTTGATGGTGTGTGTGTGTGTGTGTGTGTGTGTGTGTGTGGTTACTTTTGCATCTTTTCTGGAAACTACTGTCAAGTTTTATTTTTAAAAATCTTAGGCTTTGATTTGAGATTGCATTTATTCTGTAATTTATTTAGGGTGAAGAATAACTACTTTTACTGTATTTTCTTTCCATTTAGAACAGGGTATGTTTTATTTTTTTATTTAATTATATTCTCTTTTACATCCCACAGTAAAGTTTTTATTATAGATATTTTACATTTACATTAATTTTATTCCTAGATATTTTCTTTCATTTGCTGTTATTTTCAATTATGACTAGGACTTTTATTCATTACACTTTCAAATTTGTCATTGCTGATGTTTAGATAGATATTCTTCATCAAGTTAGAAAATTTTTTCTTGTATTACACATTTATTAAATATAAGAACTATTATAAATATTTGTCACTTTTAATAAGTGGATTTTTCATTAATTGCAATGATTTTATTGCTTTCACCCTTTAATTTTAAAAATGTAAATTATATTAAAATACTTTGTGGTGTTGAACCTTCCTTCCACTTCTGGTGTCAGACAACTTTTAATACACTGCTATATTAAATCTATTAAATCAGCATTTAGAAATTTCATAGCCGTAAATAAAAGTAGGTATGTCTATGGTCTCATTTTTTGTGTCAGGTTTATCTAATTTAGGCATCCAGGTGATAAATTTATCTTACAAATATATGGGAATGTTTCTTCCCAAGCTTTAAAAATGTATTATCTCTACAAATTTCTAAAATTTCCAAAATTCCCCTAAAAATATTCATTGTATACTTAAATTCTTATTTAACTGGGCATCTTGTATCTTTATTTTCTAAATCTGAAAAACATTGCTTAGAATAAACAATGCCAGGCACAAAGTAAACACTTTATATATGTAAATATGAGTGGGTTGATGATTTTACTGCTTTGAGATCAGATTATGGACTAAAACATGACAAATTTTAATAAATGTTCCCTCGAGTACAAAGTTCTTTATAAAATTAATTTTGATAATTTTCTGTGGTTTTGAGTTCTAAATAGCTTTAATTATTTTCAGTTTACTTGATCTGTCAATTTGTAAGCAAGATATATTAAGATTTCTGACTATACTGTATACTTATTAATTTCACTTGCCTTTCTCTCCATTTTTGTTCTATATATTTTTGCTGCTAAGAAGTTAAACTATGAAGAATATGTATCATTTTATATTGTTTCTTTCATCTCTATTTATCACTTTTTTTTTCATGTTGCTCTTGATTCTATTTTGTCCGACATTGACATTTTTAGATCTGCTTTCTGTTTATTAACAATTTTATGATATATTTTTATTTTCAAATAATTTTGTTCCATATTATTTCAGATAAATCTTTTGTAAGCATTATACATTTAGGTTTTATTTTTTACCCAAATTGAAAATCTCTAACTTTTAATAAGTAGCACATATCTGTTGTTTTGTATTTTGTATGTCTGAGCTTTTCTTGACCTAATTTTAAAAACATGTTTATATTTATCAAACTTTCTTATGATATAATACATTTTCCCTGCCTTCTATTATTTCAATATTGGTTTTCTACATGAATTCCTTTTTTAGATAAAAAGTGTCTCAGGGTCTCTGCTGTTCTTACTAGCTGTTATCTTGCTAAATGTTAACATGTAGCACAATATTTTGCAGATGCAGCTATAAACGGAATGAGCTTGATAGGAACACAACCCGATAAGTGCAGCCAACTGCAAAGAAGAAATCAACATGAACTTAACCAAGTAGTGTATACATGCAATGGGCAAGCTTCTCTTCCTGGAGACAGAGCTTTGGATGTGAATCCTTCTGTCTCACTTGCTGCAAGTAAATAAAACTACTTTATGACAACTACATCTAGTTCTTGAATAAAGCACCCCAAGAAATGAACCCCTTGAGTTTGGTAACATTTTGGTTGGCATTAACTTCTAGTTTCATACATTTTCCCCCTTTAGAACTTCTCAGAATTGTTCAATTGTTTTTTTATATCCATTTTTTAAAAAATGCCAACTTTATCATTTCAACCTCATTCCTTTGTAATTAAATACTAATGATCACATATTTTTTAAGATTTATAATTCAGCCTGTTATTTTTCATGGTTAAGTTGACTTCTCATATGCCTCTGAAAATATTTATGATTCTTTAAATTATTTGTTGCTTTCTTTCTGTATGGTTTTACTTAAGATTTTTTTGTGATTTTCATAGTATTCTTATCTGTGCATTTAAGAAGAACTGTATATGAAAGCTAATTTTGATTATCATTCCCGGCATGGAGAGAGAGAATACTATAATTGCTTTAGCTATGAATAAATAATTTATCTTTCTTGGCTCAGCATTAGAGGGGAAGGTGGAAGGAATCACCCTGACATGTATATTTGCATCGTAAGAATTGCCTCAGTTTCCTCTCTTGGGCCCTCCAAGGAATCTGTAATATCCAAGACTTTATCTGGCCCAGAATCTTCTCTGACTTACATCTGCTCTTTAGAACAAATTACAGTAGTCTCCAAAGAGGATAGAATATAATATTTTCCATAGAGGCAGTGGGTTTCAAACCATTTTTTTTTTGGACTATGATCTACAATAAGAAATACATGTCATATCTTTCTCACACATACACATTTGAAACCAAGTTTTAACAAAAACAATTCTTTTTTAAAAATATATTTTATTGATTTTTCACAGAGAGGAAGGGAGAGGGATAGAGAGCTAGAAACATCGATGAGAGAGAAACATCGATGAGAGAGAAACATTGATCAACTGCTCCTGCACACTCCCCACTGGGGATGCGCCTGCAACCAAGGTACATGCCCTTTGACCGGAATTGAATCCGGGACCCTTGAGTCCACAGGCCGATGCTCTATCCACTGAGCCAAACCGGTTAGGGCAACAAAACAATTCTTACCCCTACTATCTGTTGTGCAATTTCTTTTTTTCTAATATGTTATTTTTCATTTAAAAAATTGTACAGCCTGGCCAGCATAGCTCAGTGATTGAGCGTCAACCCATGAACCAGGAGGTCACGGCTCCATTCCCAGTCAGGGCTCATGCCTGGGTTGTGGGCTTGATCCCCAGTGGGAGGTGTATAGGAGGCAGCTGATCAATTATTCTCTCTCATCATTGATGTTTCAATCTCTTTCTCCCTCTCCCTTCCTCTCAGAAATCAATAAAAAACATTTTTAAAAATTATACTCAATTGGATATCACAATGCACTAATGCATGGCTCCCTAGGATTAGTGAAACACTGCTTGATGACAACCAGCTCTTTGCCAAAGACTTTCTTTCTGTTACCATAAAAAGAAATGTCTACCATTCCGTGTAATTTACTGCAAAACTAATTTTTTTTTAATTAAGTGAATCCTACTGTCATCTACTTTAATTCAGACTTACTAGTGCACTTTTCCGGAACGCAGTTACTCCAGTTGACAAATCCAGTCACCACTGGTATGTTATATATTTACTAACCCTCAATCAGGTTGAGTTTTTATTTTTTGAATTATTTTTTATTTTTAAGCAAATTTAGTTCCAATTAAAGTTTATAATATCAAGTTGGTCATATTTTAGATACATAAGTCCACAGTGAAACTATAGTTTCTCTAATAACATATGCCAAAAAGTATACACGAATATAGCTCATATCTATGTGAGAACTATTACTGTAATTCTCTAATTATGTAGAGCTGGTGTTTATATTTTAAATATGTTTTCATTGGTTTTTAGAGAGAGAGAAAGGGAAGGGGGATAGAGAGATAGAAACACTGATAAGGAGGAACATCATCGATCGATCGACTGCCTCCTGCACACTCCCTTTTGGGAATCAAACCAGCAACCTCTCTGTTTCTGGGTCGATGCTAAACTGCTGAGCACAGCACCCAGGCAAGTTGGTGTCTACTTCAAATAGAAATTTTGTGTATGCCAGTGTATTTCTAGTAGAAAATATGGGAATCTCTTTTGTATGTTTGTAGATAGGTCCCTTAGTTCTTTGCTTCTTAACCCCCTTCTACACTTAACAGAATTGGACTGCAATCTTATGTTTTGCAAGAAGGCATATTTTTAAATACATGATTACATCACTCAGCAAATTCCTTAACTTTTAGACTTTGGTTTATTTTGTAAAATATTTTTTCACAATTTCTCGAACTTAACATTTTTTTTAAGTTCACTCAGAGAACTTCAGCATGCATCTGTTTTAAAAAATATTTAATTTTCAAGTACAAACTTTTCAAACCAGAGCTGTTCGAAGTTATTAGCACTTACCGTGTGTCATGGTCCAGTGGAACAGATGTTGCCTGTATCTACAAATGTTTCAGAAACAGATTGAAGGCATGCAATATGCAATTCCTCTTTGGCACAATTTATATACATTTTGCCAGGAAATGTTTGAACAGATTTTAAATCTTTGTCCTCATTATCTTGGAAAAATACACAAACTTGCACACATTTTTGGAAGGTGTTGGTTATGTTCCATGCTGGGAAGGCTACCTCTCAACCAACATGTCTCTCTGCATGACAAAATTGGACTATATAAAACTTGGAAAGATGAAGAAAAGGTCACGTGTACAGTAATTACTAAGAGCAACGTCAGACAAGTTTATCCTAATAAAAAAATATTTAGTCTGGTAGGTGCATACGATTTAACTCCTTGAGAAATATTAATAGCACTTTCTAACACATTGCAAAGAGAAAGTGCTTCATTCAAGAATCGTAGCTCTGAGAAATTCTTATTTTTCATGTCTTATCTAAATACGTTTTGGAGCCCAATTAAATTTTATCTCTTGACATTTCGCGAAGTTTATATCTCTCTTCAAACTGTTTATTCCACCTGGATGTTCTTCCCCACTAATCTCTGTTTAGAGTGTGTGGAGTTTGGGGAATTTCATGTAATTCAGTGTGTCTGGGGGACAGGGTACATTTTAGGACCTTCTGGGTGGTAAGACTGGGAAAGTGGATAGGAGCCAACATAACTGGTGAGACTTGTATGCAACGCTAATTTTAGGAATTTGCAATTAGTCCTGGAGATTTGATGAAAACAGCAGAGGATTTAAAGCAGGGATACGGATGACAGGATCAAACCTACATTTCATGTCATCTAACCCAGATGATGAATCTAAAAGAGCGAAGCTGGAAGTAGAGTGGCCAGCCAGGAGTGTACTATAACAGTTGAGGTGTGAAATGCTTGCAATGAGAATAAGTGAACCCCACAATGCCTCACATTCCTATCATTTGTAGTCGCTACTCTAATTTAAAGCCTTCCACTGTGTGTTGTTTTCCATGTTCTCACCTTCAATTCAAAAGGACTTGTTCTCCTCTGCCCCACCAAACCCCTTCCCCATCACCTCCCATACCCTTCCACACCATCCTGTGTGATGCCTGTTTTATGCACTCTATTTCTCCTGCATCTTTACCCTCGACACACACAGTTGATCCCACTCCATGGCCTACACTGACAATTGAGCTCTCTAGCATCGGTCTTGAGTGGGTGCCACCCATTTTCCCACACCAAGCTGGGGATGGGGTGGGCCAGCCTCAAATTCTCCTGCCTCATTGTCACACCATACTCTTCGGATTCCTCACCCCTCTCCTCCTTGGAGGTTCATGACACTTTTACAGTATCATCTTCTACACCTGTTTTGCTTTCATAAACTTTTCAGCCATTGCCTTTCATTCATTATGTATTTCGGCCCCTGATGCATCTTTCTTTCTACCCCTATACTGTCATTATCTAGAGTAGCTGCAGTGATCATTGGTCTTTGGTTTTCTCCACATCATGCTCTTCACATCTGTTCCATTTCAAATAGGCACTTCCGTGCCTCTAGCGCAGTCCCCATTTCACCAGGTCGTGCTCAATTCTGAATACTCACAACTTGCTCTTGGATCACAAACTCTTATCCTTGTAGGTCCTCCCACTACTACTTCATACCCTCCCAGGATCTATAATCCCTTGCTCTCTTTCTCTTTACTTTTACCCATAGTTCCCTCCTTTCTTCACTTCCTTTTCTGGCCCTACTACACCATGAGTTCCTTTCTCGCTATTTTTCTTAATTCTTGATATTTTCTCCTCCCCGTGTCCACCAGCAAAAGGAAAGTTTAAGCCTATTTCATTGCTCACTTTCTCCATTCTCATTTCCGTGCTATTAAATACTACTAAAGAAAATTAGCACAACAACAACAACAACAACAACAACAGTCCAATGGTCCGACAAGTCAACAGTTTTAACAATAACCAGGTCCTGAAAACTGGAAAACTTTCTGAGTTTCTTTAACTGATTGCCTCTTCCAATTTCCACAACAAATTTTTTCAAATATTTTTCTCCTGCCAACCATTGATCTCTCTGTCTCACACTTCCCTCAGGGCAGGCAATTTACAGAGAAAAGAGATAGTGTCAGGTGGATCTTTCTTCAAACTCCTCCCACCACATTTGCAAACCTCCCAGCTCCTGCCCTTGCTCTTGCCCCCCTTCCTTTAGGTCACAATGTTATAAACATCCTTCCTTCTGATCAAGGACCTTTGTGCTCCTCTGTCCTGGATCCATCTTCTCCCACCTCATCCTTAAGTCTTTACTATTGCCTATCTTTTCTTTTCAACATATACAACCAATCTCATCACAAGATTCCTTTCTGTCAGCATTTACACGGTCAAGCCTCTAATTTTAATAACAACCAGCCAGCCTTCCCCCTCTATCTTTCTCTAGCATCTTTCTCTTTTAACACTCAATGACCATAAAGACTGTCATTTCTCTCATCTTCTATTCATTCCTCAGCCTAATTGTAATCTGTTTTTTGTTTCTAAAACACCATGCTCTTTAAGAAAGAAGTCCCTATTTTATTTGCCTCTATCACTGCATTTTAAAAGTGTTGTCTACTTATCACCTTGAAATGCTCCTTCTTTCTTCCCCACCCCTCCTTTCGGCCGATGTGATATTACTTCTCCTGATTTTCCTCCTAACTTTTTAGTTGTTCCTTCCCAGATTCTTTCATGATTATTTTTTTTTCTGTTTTCCTTTTAAAGATGTCAGATCATCAGAGTTTATCTTCAAACTTGTAACAAACTTATAGATAATATTTTAATTTTCATAAAGTCTTAGGAGGTAATTACTATTATTTTTTTTACCTTACAAAGACATTAAAGAGCCTGAGCATTGCAGATAGCCAAAGCAAGATGCATACTCAAATCTGACTGCACAGAGCCTTCCCTTAACCACTTGGTCTGTGTTCTTAACTTCTGTGGTCTCATCTACTAGACTTTTTTCACCTCCCAAATGCTCATGGTTCTAAAATCTAGCACTCCTTCCCAAATATAATTCCTGAAGACAAGACTGAAAAATCCCACTGCATCTTGCTATATTGTACAAGCATCCCCAAATCCACATTTCTCAAACTAAACACACCATCGCATCACTTCCTACCTTCACAAAATTGTTCTTGTTAGTTTCATTTCCGTCAATGGAGCCACAGTTAACTCTGTTTGCGGACCTGACTTTCACCCTCGATTCCCCTCAGTGCTTACTTGCCCATTAATTACGGTCTTCTCACTTTTACTTATTTATGACTTCAGGAATCTCATGACTTCCTTCCATTTCCACTGTCCAGATTATTAAGAAGAGGTTCCTTGCTTCTAGTACCCCGCTATCCTAATCTGTTCTTCACCCTGCAGCTTAATTCTGTTTCCTAAAGTGCACATTTTATCAAATCAGCCCCAGCCTTCAATAGCTTTAATGGTTTGTCCCTGAACTCCAAACTCCTTAGAACGGCATTATGACCAGCCTTCTTCTTACTGTTGTAGGCTAACTTTCTACAGTTTCCTACCTCAAATTCTATGACTCAGCCATACTGAATTATTAGCATTTCCTTACGTGCACTGAAATATGTTCTTTCCCTTGATTCTGACCTTCTGCAGATTATTAAATAATCTTATCTATGTCTAAAATGGTTATCATTCTCATCTTCCTCATAAGAGTTAGGTTTCAATGTATACAACATCTATTCTGGGAAGTGGTTTCTAATAACTCAAGTCTATATAGGTGTCGCTCTGCTGTTTGCCATAGAATCTTGTGCACATCTGCACTTCAGAGTGTTGTAAGTACCCATTTATTGTTTTCTCCATTAAGGTATAAGCAACTTGACAGCAGGGCGTGTGTTTACCTACAGTGCATAGCACTGGGTCTAGCATATATCAAGTGATCAACAAATATTTATTGAATCAATGAACTTATAACTGTCTGAAAGTGTCATGCTAAAGAACAGAAGCCATCTGTTGTACTTGGCAGTTGATAATCTGCCAGCACAGCTTCATTAGAGTTGAGCAGGTTAGAAATGAATGGGAAATAAAGAGGTTAGATTTCTCTCTTGAGAAACCTAGCTATCAAACTATTTAATTCATTAGAGCAATGATAAATCAACAAATAGTACACAGGAATAACCTCTCAAGAGTTACGCAGGGCTTATAGGAAGGAAGTTAAAAATCTTGACTGCAGAGCTCTAGCCGGTTTGGTTCAGTGATAGAGTGTTGGCCCGCAGTCTGAAGGGTCTCAGTTCCATTTTGGACAAGGGCCCATGCCAGGGATGCTGGCTCAGTCCTCTAGGGGGCATGTAGAAGGCAGCAGATCTCTCTCTCTCTCCCTTCCACTCTGAAAGCAATAGGATATATTTAAAGAAAATCTTGACTGGAGGTATAAAAGAGATGAGCACATGGTGAGACATACCACGTTTCTGGCTAGGAAAACAGTACTATAAAATGGACTTATTTCTCTAAATTAACTTACATCTTCAATGCATTGTGACACAAATATTCCATTCAATTTTTTATTGATAATTTTTATTATGAAAATAATTCATGTTTATGGGGGGAGAAAATCAAATTAAGTTTCTCATTCTCTTACTTTCTTTTGTGTGTAAGTATATGTATATATGTATTCATTCAGACATGAATATACTATATTTACACACAACACAGACACACATATATGATAGTCTTTTTGAACACATATGGGACTTTTTCTTTATGTACCCTCCAACAACTATTTTATTTAACTTAGCAGCATAACTTGGATATCTTTCTACATCAATACATATGGATCTACCATAGATATTTTTAAACTTCTAAAGCTGAAATTTATCTACATACAAAAAGTGCAGAAATCAGCCTTCCTCACATCCCTTCGTGATCCCAGTTCTCCAGAGGTAAACACTATTGGGACTTTCTACAGCATTGATTTAGTATTATCCACTTTTTAACTTTATTTGAGTGGAATCATACAGCATATTTTTGTTGTGTCTGGTCACATACTCAACATTATACTTATGAGTCATTCAGTAGTTTGGCTTTTCATTGCCATATCACATTACATGGATAGGATATAATTTATACTTTCCTTTGTTAGTGGATTTTTAGGTTGTTCCCCTACTGAGAATACTATGAATAGAGCTGCTGGGAATATTCTTGTATGTCTTTTTGTGAACATATGTACATACTTATGTTGGTTATATATCTAGAAGTGGAATAGCCAGGTGAGAGGATATTCATATAGTTTTAGCAGACACGGCCAAAGAATTTTCCAAAATAATTATAGCAATTTATGCTCCCAATGCAGTATATATATCATATTCTTTTTAAAGTCCTGGAGTATCACAATGTATAAATATATCATAAATTTATTTAACATTGGTTGTTTTCAGTTTTCTTTATGAGTACAAACAATTCATTTTTAAGATTAATCCTTACCTGAGGATATTTTTCCCATTGGGTTTTAGAGAGTGGAAGGGAGGAGAAGCAACAAAGAGACACATCGATTGGTTGCCTTCCACATGTGCCCTGACCAGGGCCAGGAAAGAGCTTGCAACCGAGGTACATGCCATTGACCGTAATCAACCTGGGACCTTCAGTCTGCAGGCCAATGCTCTATCCACTGAACCAAACCAGCTAAGGTATAAACAATCTATATATATAAAAGTCTAAGCGACCGAAAGACTAGTTGACTGGTTGCTATGGTGCACACTGGCCACCAATGCAGCGTAGGAGCTGCCCTCTGGTGGTCAGTGCGCTCCCACAGTCAAACTCCCACAGTCAACCCTGGCCAGATGGCCAGCCCCCCATCCCCGCCCCCAGTCAATCGCCAGCCAGGCCGAGGGACCCCACCTGTGCACGAATTTGTGCATTGGGCCTCCAGTTCTTTAATAAACATTTTGTATACATAGATTTGTTTACTCACGTGAGTGTATTTTTTTTAAAATATATTTTATTGATTTTTTACAGAGAGGAAGGGAGAGGGATAGAGAGCTAGAAACATCGATGAGAGAGAAACATCGATCAGCTGCCTCCTGCATACCCCTCACTGGGGATGTGCCCGCAACCAAGGTACATGCCCTTGACCGGAATCGAACCCGGGACCTTTCAGTCCGCAGACCAACGCTCTATCCACTGAGCCAAACCAGTCAGGGAGTGTATTTTTAATATGTAAAAAATATTGACAATATGTTTTTAAAGTTCACTTGGAAAAATTAGTTTTTATGAAACAAAATTAGGCAATAACATTTTTAAAAGGATGAGTTAAATGAAAATATTTTAGAAAAATTACAATCATTAAAATTGTAATTATGGTCCAGAAAAGGACACATGCATCAATGAATAGAAAGAGAGCTTCATCATTTAGGTTTCAGCAGGAAAACTGATATTAAACTGAGTATTCAAAGCAAAGGGAATATAATACAAGTGATGGTGACACAGTTGTTAGAAGGGCCTGAAAAGCCACCCGAAGATTCATAACGAAGCTGCAGCTGTGATTCCTCTGCTCTGCAGGAACGAAACGAGGGAGTGGAGTCCCTGGAGCTTGGGGCCTGGGTCAACTAGTGGACAAGGTGCATCATGGGATGCCTGTCTAAGGAGGGAAAGAGAGCCAGAGTAAGTGCAGTCTCTGCTCAAGATACCACCTGGAAGGGGGGGGATGCCTCTGCTCCCCTCTCCTTCCCATCCGTGCCTCCCACCGGGAGCCCTGGCAGCCTGCTAATGTGGAACGGTCCATGCAGGCCAGCCTCCTTGGGACACAGAGCGGAGCACAGAAGGACCCGAAAGGGCCAACAGGATGGCATCACAGAATATACGATAAAGATGGCATATATGTCATCAGAAGGGACAGGGATGATGATTTAATAAATGCTGCTGACATCAGTATGAAAAATATCAAGTTAACTTGGGTTTTCGCCTCACACTGTAAATTATAGGGGTGTGAAAGAGTTAAACGTAAATAGTTAAAGTCTCTATGAAAAAGAAAATTATTTAGATTTTCAGGAAGGGGACGATGTACAGGACACAAAACCAACAGGGTAAGTCTAAAAGGATCTCAGAGTATTTAAGTTTAAAATAACACCAGAAAAATTAAAAGGCACATAACAAAGTAGGGAAATTATTGGAACACACAGTGAGGAGGGTTCATACTCTTAATTAAACAGCCTCAAAAGTAAGCGGAAAAGTGGGCAAAAAAATACTAACAGATGTTTCAAAGAAGATAAAATGGCCAATAAACACAGACAAAATAATGCCCAAATTCCCCAACATCAAAGTCACCCAAATTTAAATACACATGTATTTATTTATCCATTAAACTGACAAATACTATAAGATACTGTTAATGCCACCATGTGGGAAAAGGAAATGAGCAGCAAAAAATGAGCTAACATGCTGCCATTAAAGTTATTTTTCAAGAAATATTTGGTGACATAGATAATATTCTTGACATAATAGGTGAAAACATTAGAATTTAAGGTATATTAAACTTAGGTTAACATTTTGTTACAAAATAAAACAATCCACATATATAAATGTACAGAATAAAATACTAGAGGGAATACACCAAGAGTTAAATAACATGGTCATTTCTGGACTATGGAATTATAGCAACTTTTATTTAGTTACACATTTTGTAAGTTTTCAAATAGCTGTTCTACAGTGAACCTTTAGAATCTGACAAAAAGCAGTGGTTGCACATACCCGATGAAGTGAAGTCAAAAGACAGAGTGGTA
>PVJC01032370.1:0-19999 GCA_004026665.1 Murina feae
TAAACTGAAGATTGTGGCTGGGCTTGGAAAGGTATTTTTACACTTAAATACTAAGTCATTTATCATCTCGGAGCACAGCTCCTCTGCAGGTTGGCAACTCCTATAGTAATACCCAAACCTTCTTTTACTTAAAAAAGACATCACTGCCCTGGCCGGATAGCTCAGTCAGTTAGCGCATCATCCCAATATGCCAAGATTGTGGGTTCCATCTCCAGTCAGCGCACATACAAGAATGCATCAATGAGTGCATAAGTTAAGTGGAACAGCATATCAATATTTTTCTTTCTCTCAGCCCCTTTCTCTCTCTCTCTCTCTCTCTCTCTCTCTCTCACACACACACACACACTCTCTCTTTCTCTCATCAATTAAAAAAACATCAACAGCAATAATAAGAAAAGAAAAACATAAAACAGTAAGTCCAAGAGAGCCTACCTTAAATTTTATATTTTACATGTAGACATAGTGGTTAAACATCTTTGTAGGAGAAAGCAATATAAATGTTTCTAATAGGCGCATCTGCCTAAGATTCTGAATAAACTCACAACTCCAGTTAGTAGCAATGAAAACCAGGCAGAGGTTGGTAAAAACTGAAAACCATGTAGCTATCCATGTGATTCAGGGAGACTTAAGAAAAGGGTTTATCTGCAGGGAGTATTAGAGCCCAAAAGATAGAAAGGGCCAAATATGCCCTTTGAACTGTCCCTCTGTCTTAGCTCTTCAAACTCTAGCCAAGACAGTGGAAAGAGAAAGTGACAATAGCAGAGGTTATGGTGACAGAGACAGAGATGACCACACACACACACACACACACACACAATCATCTTAGGAAATGGGCCAGTATCTCCTTTCCATGGATCATTTTTGAGCTTCTTTGATTTCTTACAGTGACATGGAGTGCCAGTTCTCCACAAGCAGCCAGTACCAGGGAGCATCCTGATTGTGAGGAAGTTCTTAGAGAGCATCAGCCACAGTCACCACACGGTAAAACTGGAACTAGGCAGGTAACACCTGTTCCTTCTCTTACAATGTGATCGTTCAAATCATTGGAAACTGCCTCAGTGACTCCCGATTGAAGCAGGAAAAGAAGGTTCAGGCAGGGTAAGGACTGGTCCAAGGTCCCAGAGTTATCTAATGGCAGATCCATGAATGGAAACTAAGTCTTGTGGCTCAAGCCGAGGAGTGTTCCCAAAACCTACACACAAACGCTGTGGGTTCTTCAGCTCAAGTCAGAACCCCACCTTCTTACATGGGTTCAGGGCAGGCCCATCTGACCATCTCCAATTAACTGCACAGCCACAAAAGGGATCTGAATGTCTGGGCTACAGCGTCAGCGGGCATGTGTGTCCCACTTAGCCTCTCCAGAAGTTACCCACATCCAGAAGAGTGACCTCCAGGAGCCATTTCAGAATAATATGACCCTGACCCTGCCACACCTGTTTGGAAGGGAGTCACTGTGATGTGGCCAGGCCTGTGACCCATAGGCTTAGAAACTGTGGGGCTGCCATGCTTTTTGTTGTTGTTTAAATATAGTTTTATTGATTTCAGAGAGGAAGGGAGAGGGAGAGAGAGATAGAACATCAGCGATGAGCAAGAATCATTGATCGGCTGCCTTCTGCATGCCCACTGCTGGGGATAGAACCCACAACCCTGGGCATGTGTCCTGACTGGGAATCGAACAGTGACCTCCTGGTTCATAGGTCAATGCTCAACCACTGAGCCACGCTGGCCAGGTGGGGCAGCCATGTTTGATTGACTGCACAAACCAGAAAAGCAGAGGAAGCTAGGTGAAAAAAGAGCTGTGGAGATGGGAGGGAGAGAAAGAGAAAGAAGGGAAGGGGGGAAATGGGAAGGGAAAAGAGATGGATGAAGAAGATGAGCAGAGAGATGAAGGAAAGAAAGGATCCCAGTGACTTCCTGCTTCCCAGCTTTGATGTTGTCCTTAGGCCCAGTCACAGTTCTGTTTCTGATTCTGTAAGACACCCCTCCCTCTTGATAATAACCCACCCCTTCTTCCTTGAGCTAGCTCAATCTGGTCTCTATTTCTTAGAACCCCAGGCTTCTCACTAATACATGTCTCATGTGACATGCAATGATGAGTCTGGTATTGTTTTTCTCTTCAAATCTGATTAGTTGCACGGGCAGAGGATAAATAAAAGAAGGGCAGCCAGGTCTAGAAGGAAAAACATTAACTTATGAAAAACTATTTTTTTCATTAAAAAATGCCTTTGGTCCCAACATGCCTATTATATACAATGGGATCTGAGGCATTTTATTTTTTGACACAAGGAGATCTGTCCACAAAGGTACCTAACAGGATGGGCCCCCCTTCGGTGGAGTAATGACCCGGGAGGAGATGAAGCAAAAGCAAGGCTGGAAGTCTTGAACAGGTGCCAACAGTCCTTTCCTAATCAGTGAACACAGGATAAACATCATGAACAATTCATTGGAGTCATACAACACCCAACGGCCATTCCAGACTATCTTTTCTATTAGAATAGGAAGCCCTCAAGGTCAGGGACCATGCCTTTTTCACCACCCTATCCCAGCATCTGGCACAGAGTAGGTACTTAATGCTTGTTGAATGAATGCGTGAATGGGTGGGTGCACAGCGAGCTCTGAGAGGTTCCTAAAGGAAATGGATAGCTCCCAGGAGCTCAGTTACAAATGCTCTGTGATGAGGGAGGGACCCATTTTTATTCCCCAATTACAGGAATGTTCGTTCATTCAGCCGTTCAAGGAATATTATTCAGCACCTACCCTATAGACCAAGACGTCAGGTGGCCCCTGCTTGGGGTTGTGCCTGGTCCTACCTAGCAGCTCACCGGGCGGCCACCTCCATTGGCAGTGATAGGAATTGGAAGTGGTATCCATGCCCAGTATAGTGACAGGGAAGCACTTTAAAAATAATTTGAAACCAAGAAGAGTGAAATAGATGGATTTCTTAGACTGAAAGCAGGATGCTGGGTTATATGTAAGTGTTCCCGGGGCAGATGGGTATAGGTAGAGCACAGGAGGTTTATCTCGGTGCAGTGGCTGATGCAATGCTGTGAGCACACTCCAGCAATTCAGATCTTTCTAGCAAACCAGGAAGATGGCAACGCCCACCTGAGTCCCTCCCAGAGCCACATACACAGTACCCTGACCTTTACGTTCATTGGCTCCCTAAGAAGACGTTCTATGATTGGCCACCTCCACTATATATACTGCTGTATTTCCTCAATAAAATTAGACTTGCATCACAGAACCTGGTCTCTGGAGTCATGCATGCAAGCATCCTAGCACTAGGGGCTCCGTCATCTTCACCCTTGGGAGACCGACCCCCTGCTTCAGATGGGAGCTCAGCAGGGACAAGCTTCAGGCAGCAAACAAGTGAATTCCAGCCTGCTACATGAACGGAACTGTCCAGGCAGCTCCCAGGGCTGCCCCTAGACAGAACAGTTCAGTAATGAAAACCAGGTCTACAGAGCCACTGGGAGATGCTGTACAAACTGCAGTTCAGAGGAAAAGGCCATATCCACTCTCCAGTCACTCCATGAATTTCCCCAAAGACAACAACTGAAGGAGCCTTGAGGTTTCCCAACATCTTCGGCATAATAAGATCTGCTCCAAAGCCAGAATTCAAACAATAAAGGAACAGCTAGCACCGCCAGCATCATTTTTAAAAATATATATATTTTATTGATTTTTTTACAGAGAGGAAGGGAGAGGGATAGAGTTAGAAACATCAATCAGCTGCCTCCTGCACACCCCCCACTGGGGATGTGCCTGCAACCAAGGTACATGCCCTTGACTGGAATCAAACCCGGGACCCTTGAGTCTGCAGGCTGACGTTCTAGCCACTGAGCCAAACTGATCAGGGCAACCGCCAGCATCTTTGATGAGCCCCTTCCATTGATGGTATGGAGCTAGTGCACTCTTGAATAAAAAATATTTGAGCAAGATAGCATCGGCTATTAAGTTCCAGAAGACTCTGAGATTGGTTGGCCCTTGACTTCACCACCTTTGTCCAGGGGCCTTGAGCTAAAAACGGACAGAAGAGCATTGAGATTGAGCCCTAAACCATCACAATTCACCAACCCATTAGAGGGAGGCGACAGCATCCTACCTCTAGAGCACCACAGACGGACACACCCTAGGTGTGTCCCACTCTGGTCTCCTTTGAAAAAAGTCTTTAGATTAAAAGGTTACCATCGAAATTTCAATTGCATTAGTTTGTTTATGCCCAGGTGGTGTAAAATAACTTTTAAAAAGTATACTTCAAAGAGGTTTAAATTGGGCTAACTAAAAAATTTAATTACACAATATGTGAACATAATTTTGATATTTAAAAATTCTAATAATACAGAATATAGCCAAAATCCTTCTCTCCATCCTCTAGAAAATCCTTAGCCCTTTCTTCACATACTTATGTAAGTATGTGCATGTATATGGATGTTTTTCATGTCAGTACATATAGATCTACTTTACTATTTAGACTGCTGAACATATATTTCCTTATTGAATTGTCCCATTTTTTATTATTGCAAACAAGGCTAAACAAACTTTCTAATTCATGTTTCTTTGAGCCTATGCTCTAAGTTCAACTTTAATGTTTTTTAAAAGGTTTATTTTTTCTTTTTTGGTGAATGGTGTTCTCACAATGCCAAACAAATGATAGCTTATTCCAACTTGAAGTGGCTGATCTCTATAAATGTAGTGCTATGGAAAATGAAAAAAGGTACTCTCCCCCAGCTTAATGATACAATACACACACACACACACACACATACACATATTCTGTGTGTGTGCACACGCCCCCAAACTACTGGGAGGCTGACAGAGTTCCAGGGGAATGGAGACACAAGATCAGATTGACCAAATCAAATTCTCAATTTCTAACCTGAGAACCTAGAAAAGAGTCCTTGCTCTTCTCAAGCCCCTCTCCCCCACAAAGAGTCAATGGGACTTTTTGGAAATTTTGCAAGTGCTTTTGGAATAAATTTGAGTCCTTGAACTTCATGGTTTTTTCTCCTAATTTCTCATCTGGATTATACAAATGTGAAAGCCTTTTTGAGATTTCCTTTAAGATAAAATTTTAAAAGCATTATGTCTTTAAAAATTTAACTGCAACGGAATAACTTAAAATTAAACTATGTTGCATTTAACATTACAATCCAATATAGATTTACCATTTACTTATATCATCTATAATAATAATCTATAATAATAAAAGGGTAATATGCTAACTAGATCAGACATCTTTCTGGGTGTCATTCCAGATATCCTACCAGACAAAGCCAGGGCCGGAGGGAAGCCAGCCTGGGTCCCAGGTGTCAGAGGGAAGCGGTGCTGGCAGCGGGGGAAGGAAGGCCTACTCTTGCATGAATTTCATGTATCAGGCCTCTAGTTCGTAAATAATTTCCTCCTGGTAAATGCTCTGCAGGAGTTTTCACCATTAGAGGGGAGCAGTGAAATATTTCAGCAGTACTAATGCATCTGTTCACCACTCACTTCTAAAACAGAATGCAATCATTCTGAATTTGGAACTCTGCAAGGAGCTTTCCATCAGACAGATGCCCTCCTAAGTAGTTCTTAGTTTCTCTCTCTGGTCACTAAAATGACTCTGTTAAAGTAAGTGGGCATTTCTATGACAACTGGATGATCCAAGTGCATTACTAGATTTGGATTCCTCTGAAGAGCTGGGAAGGGGAAAATGTGTGCCACAGAGAACATACTAGTACAAGCTCATATTCAAATACACAGTAGGACAAACGTATACAGTCTATTAAAAAGCATATGTTGCCCAGCTGGTATAATTCAGTGGTTGAGTGTTAACCCATGAGCCAGGAGGGCCCCAGTTCATTTCCCGGTCAGGGCACATGCCTGTGTCGAGGGCTTTATCCTCAGTAGGGGACAGGCAGGAGGCATCTGATCAATGTCTCTCTCTCATCAATGTTTCTATCTTTCTACCCCTCTCCCTTCCTCTCTCTCTATATTCAATAAAAACATTTTTAAAAAGCATATGTCTATTGAGGTAAACAATTATCTATTAGTACCTGAGCCTTATTTTGAAAGTAATATGAAATAAAGTGTCAAAACCAAACACGTTGATATATTTGAGGTTTCTCTGAAAAGGGCTATACATTTAAGAGGTGAGGTGGTTGGTCAGAAGTTTCCATATTTTTTGACCTTTTAATTAAATACAGATACAGCAAACACCGTAAAAATCAATGTTTAATTAAATGGGTTCCCGGTTAAAAATAAACAGAACTTGCCAATCACTCCCAGAAGCCTCCTCATGTGCCCCATCTCAATTTCAACCCCTCTTCCCTCACTAAAAAATAACCATAACTTTAGTTTCTATTTTATTAATCCCCATAGCTTTTGTAGTTATAAGATGCTGTGGTTCAGAGTCCTTTATTTTCACCATTAAAATATTGTGTAGTAAATTAAAATTTTGAAAGGATTATATATACCTTTCCATTTTACTGCTATTCACATTTAATAAATACATTCACTAGTGTATCTGTTAATATCTTGCCTCCTCCCCCCCACCCCCAAATATTTTCTAATGTGTGAGGTGGAACACATGCTAAGATATTGCCTCCACTAGGCGGCACTACATTCTCTAATGTTCTCCAACAGCTGGGAAGACAGTTTAACGTAGCTAGGGAATCAATGCATTTCTATGAATGAAATTATAGACAAACACATGCAAAAGCCACTGAAAGCTTCTTTACCTTGCAACACATCACAGAGAAGATCCCTGTCTTAAATGCAACACCCAAAGGTATCCAGAAGTCCTGATGAGTGGCAGGCTCAGCAAGAGTAAGCCTGTATTTCAACAACTACTTTTCCACTAACAACCAAAGTCCGTGAAATCAAAGTGGGGGGCAGCTGAGGAGAGGGAGGCAAGAACATTTGGAACAGACAAAAGGGCCCTCTTTCCAAGTCTAAATGAAATACAGCTGGGTTACAGCTTTGCTACCTTCCTCACTGTAAGTCAAGTCACAACACAGAAGGAAACTTTCAGTGGTCAGCACTATGATTTTCTGGAATTCTGAGCAGCCCCATGGGCTCTGAAGTGATCAATTATTTGCTTTCTGGGTTCCATTTTAAAACCTATATACACTGTACAACTCATCAGAGGGACAAATTTCCACTGTAAATTTCCACAATAGCATACATACATCATCTACTTTTACCCCAACGTGTTTTTTTTTTGTGTTTTTTTTTGCTTTTTTTTTCAGATTTAAAAAAATCTCAGTAATAGAGCTATGAACTCTTTAATTGTAGAGGTGTAAGGAGAGTTTTTTTAGTTTAAATTTGTTACTTTTGTGATTCACAGCTTTTTACAGTTCTCTGGCCTGATAAATCTCTGCGTAACAGGCAGATACAGAAGTCAAGCATGTGTTAAGAGACAGCAGAACCTCATGCGTACTCATGGGGTGTTTCTAGTTCAAAGCTGTCCTCACCTCAGACCAAAAGGTCAACAAAATGTGTCAGCTGGGATGATTTCACATTTTAAGTGACCACTTCTGTCTAAATTTTAACCTTAGATTTATAAGATTCACTTGATTGATTAAAGGAGTTTTGTGGTGCATCATTTTAGTCCTGTCATTTTTTTTATGCCTGAGATTTATCCTTTAAAATGCAAACTCTTTAATTTCAAAAATATGACTTTTTAAACCAAACTGTATCAGAATCAGGAAGTGGATTTGGCAATTTTTTTTACCCCTTAATGTTATTTTCAGACCACGACTTCTCTGCCCTCCTGGGAAAGATCTTGTTTGTTCTCCTGTTTTTAACTGTCTTCATCTCCATCACCAACTGATCTGGTCACTTCCTCATACTCACTGATGACTTCACTCCTTGGCTCACAGAATCCATATCAAATCCCATCATCACCCTGAGTGACTTCAGTGTTTGTGGCATGACTCAGCCAGCTGTGATTCCCACAGTCTTTTGACAATATCATCTCAGATAACCTTGATCACTCCTCTCCTCTACCATTCCTACCCAGGGCTGAAATCTGGCCTCATCAACAAAGATGAAAAGTTCAAGTACAAAGGCCCAGATCCCAATACACCATCTTACCCTTCCCTCTCTCACTGGTTTGTCCTCACCACACCTGCTCTTGATTCTTTTCAAGCTCCCTCACTTTCAACTTTCTCCCCACCCCTCATAACTATCCTGTCTTCTCCTTCATCTCTTTTCAGGTAAGACCATGTGAATAATCATTTGTAACAACTACCTTCCTATATTCTTACACCTATTCGATCAATTCCAAGATCTGTCAATTGGACCTGAAAATCATCATACCCATGCCTTCTTCAGCATCACCAGAGCTGTTCCTACTGTGGCTATCGCTGATGATTATTGGGTCAGGGAACTACCTCTGAGTGGCCTTCCTGCCCACCCTCTCTTTGTCTCAACTCAAATTACTTCCTATACTATAGAGGAATATTCTTTCAAAAGTGCACATCCAATTAGATCTCTCCTTGAGAGCCTTCCATTAGCCAAAGTATAAAGTTCAAAACCCTTACCTAGCAAAAACTTGGTTCACCTTTCTATTATCATTTCTTACTATTCCAATCTCATACCCTTCCACCAAGGTTACAAGGATATGCTTGTGAAATTATAGGTTAATTGTTGAAAGATGAGTTCTGGTGTCAGATAGACATGTGTTAAAAATCTAGCCCTGCCACTTACCAGTTTGTGGCCAGGGACAAATCACCTGTTCTGAGAGCGCCCCATGCTTCTCTTTCAGTACACACAATATCTACATCTTATAAATCCTCTTTACTAAGTCCACCTATTCACTGGCTGCCCTTAAATTTCCAGCACACAGTAGGCCACCAATTCTCATTCTGCAGATGAGTAAATAATGAGAATGAATGAATTCTTCCAGTGCCAGGAAACTCGATTCTTCCAAATACAGTATCTTTGCATCTGGTTGTTCTTCAGATGAGGCATCTAGACCCTTTGAATCCTCCCACAATCATGTTGGATTCATATAGGTTTTCTAGGCCTGCACTTTGATGTTTTTATATTTTTATTCACTTAAAAACTCCATCATTGATACATGTATGTCAAGTGTATACTCAAGTACACATGCATTTACACTCTTATGTATGCATGGGTGAGAAAGTATAGCAATGCAATGGAACCATGCAGACATTAGTTGATGGTACAAGTGTGCACTGTGAGTCCACTTTCGTGTGAACTATGCTCAACGACTTTGTCCTAATGTGGAATTGGGAGCTTTCTGATGTTGGCACCAAAGACACTCCAAACTCCTACTACATCTCAGGGTATGAGAGCCAGGGAGTAAGTGAGTCACCCTGGTTGTAATTTTACACAAACCCAAAGGGCCAAAGGTGGGGTCAAAGTTAGCGGCAGGGTCAAGTTCAGAATGTGAGAGTGATTAGGTTGGCACAAAAGCAGATGGGAAACCAGTGAGGAAGATCCTGGGGACCATGACAAACCACCTTGCAGTGACCATGGCTGACTGCCATCAGTTGAGTTACACTGCTGTGTAGGCCTGACATCCTTCATGATAAAAGGATAATATGCAAATTGTCTCCTTGACCGGGAGTTTGAGCAGGGGGCGGGGTCAGCCTGCCAACCATCTGTGGCCTCTCTCCCCGGTTGGCCTGGCCCAATTGGCCCAATTGGGACAGGCTGGCCGGACCTCACCCATACACTGGGCCTCTAGTAGGACAGATAGGAAGGATTTGGCTTTGGTTCTCCCTAGGAGTTTGATGGCCCTGGAAAGTCCAGGATGCCCTGGAATAGTGCCCACAGCCATTCTGATTGGTCTCAGACCCTACAGTGCAGACAGAGAATAAGCCATCCATGTCTCCAGGTCAGGGCCAGCCCTCTCCTTATATCATTTCTCATCCCTACTTCCTTAAAGGGAGGCAGAAAACTGGAAAAATACTGACTTTATAGTGTGATACATTAAAAAGCAGCAGCTTCTGCAATATGCCAAGCACTTACTAAGAGAAGAGCAATACAACCAGACACTGTTATGGATTGCTGGCAACTGGGACTGAAATCTGACCATTTACTCCATAGATGTGATTTACACATCTCACCCCACTTCATTAGGGCAAGCTGAGAGGTGGGCTATCTTTTAATGCTGTGAAGCTCTCTTAGCTCTGAACAAATCAAGCCTCGGCAGCCACACAGTGGTTTTTCTTTCACTTCCTGTGGAAAACTTGTGGGGGAAATCTGGGTCACTGATGGTACTACTGGGTTTACAGCAATGACCAATCTCTAACTTGGCTTTATCTGATCCGCTCTGGAAAATGTGTGTAGCCACAATGGGCAGTCCTGTTAAACTGTGCAGACTTGCAATCATTTTTTAAAAAGCACTCAACCATCAAAGATTTGATTTGGTCTGCTTAGTCTGTGCTGACCTCACTTCATTCTGCATTCCCAACTGACTGCTGAAGCCTTCCAGCTGCGTCTTGTATGGCATTTTCCCAAGGTCCTTCCTTATCTCCTCTCCCATGCTACTGAGAGAACGGCCATTGTCATTTCCGTATAAAGGATAAGGAGACTCAAACATGGGACGATCTTGTGACAAGCCCCTGAAGCTGCTGGGTTAGAATCAGGACTCACCCACCTCATGACACTAACATGTCACATGTACGTGCCCCAGGCAAGAATAAAGTCAGTGAGGCCAAGAGGAAGGCCCATGGTTCCCTTTCACTGTGTCCTGATTTATGCTAAATGTGGACAATAGGGCCTTGGGCCAATAAACATGGATTTTGCCACGGATGAAATGAATGGTGTGTTGGTATTCAGGCTGTCCATCTGCGCTGGGGAAAGAGAGCAGATGTTCCTCGTCAGCCCTTCCTGCTTCCTATGCCCTCTGCCTTTCCCAGATTCTGCAGCTGGATCCATCAGCGTCCCAACCCTCAGGCTCAGTGCTACCCAGTGCCTGAGCCAACACAGACCATGGTGGGAAGAGTGCCAAAAACTGAGAGGCTCACCCTGTTCTTCCCTCTTGTCTAGGTGACTTTGGCTGCCTATTGGATTCCATAAACAGCCTCGGTCCCAGATCTAGACTTGATGGAGATTCCATGCTGTCCCTCCTCTGTGGTTCTGTCTACTACATGTCTACGACTCTGCACCCTTCTCAGATGGGCACCTCATTACCCCGTTATCCTCGGCTCTTATCAGTTCTCCTTTCCTGGACTTACCAGTTCCTGGCCCCAGATGGCCAGCTGCCTTCTCCCTACTGGCAGTCCCTGCTCCTCTGATGAGACACTCCCTTGACTGCCAGTTCTTTTATGTAACCAAGACTGTTGCTCCCTTGGCCAGTGGGTATTAGCTGCATATTCCAATTGAGCCTGCGGGGCTGGGCCTGTTACCCCCACTTCAATGTGGCTTTTACTCAGATCCCTCCGAGCCGATCAATTCATTGGCATTCATTCATAATGCCTTGCAACTAGTTTCTATCTTGACTTACTTTAAGAAAATACCATGTAAACAGCTATGGCAGCAAATAATTACGACTACTCTATAGGCTGTTTCCTATGTAAAAACTGACTATAGCCTTTTAAAAGATGGCAAATACGCATGCATCGGAAATATGATTTAATTTACATAAAAATCCAGTTTATAAAAACATAATACCCTTTTTACACTGTTTTGATCCTCTCACCCTTTCACTATTACCCATCTCATGCCCTCACTTCCCCCTTTGGCCAGATTATAGATGCCACGACCAATAACTATAATCATGCTCTTCCAAAAGCCCAGATCAGAAATCCAACACTTTGCCTGTTTGTACCTGCACATATTCCATTGAAAATGCTGGAGAAAAACACAGGACCATGTTGTCTGTTTTTGCTTTCACGACCTCAAATGCCAGGGGGCCTTAGAGGGATCCATCAATCTGACTGCATTTCCCCATATTAATTACCCATGAACTGTCCTCAGACTCCCAACACTTCTTCCCCTTCCCCCAGCAGATGATCCTGCTCCTCATTTCACTGAGAAAATGGAAGCAATCAGAAGGGGTCATCCACTTGCCACCATCACAAGGCTTCAGCCTGCCCATGGATCCCAGAGGCAATGCCCTCACTCTTATATGATAACCCATTTGTGCTCTCAACGACATCCTCACTCCCCAACTCAACAATGTCCTTCTAGCAATTGTCTCCTCTCTCTCCTGCCTCAACTTTTCTCAGTCTGCAGGAGGTGGGCTTCTTGGTCCCTCTGGGCAAGCTCCCTGGCTGGGGTGTGGCAGCCTCCCCAAGAAAGGCGGGACATCAGGAGCTCCTTTTGCCCTCAGTGAGTAGTCCCTTATCCCAAGAGCCTCCACAGTTGGCCCAATTTCTTCTCCCATGAAACTAAAAAAAATCCCTTAAGCAACTATTTCTCAGGCTTTCTAAGACTCACAGCCTAATATACTCCTAACTAATGATTCTATAACCAATTAAAATGATAGTTAAGAAGAGTTTATAATAGCAGAAGGCAATGTTCATGAAAATGCTCAAAGTAAAATGTATATGGAGGAACTATAATTAAAACTATAAAATCTATGGAATGAAAACCCCCCAGATTTGGTTGGTTGGTGTCGAGATTATAAGCATTTTTTTCCCTTTTAAAATGTTAAGGTATTTCTTGACAATCAGGCTCCATGCTAAGCACTTTTAGATTACGGCACTTCATTCTTTTTAGTTTTTAAAAAAATGAATATTTAATTTAAAAAAGTTTTAAAATCCTTGCCTGAAGATACATTTTCCATTGTTTTTCAGAGCAACTGAAGGAGAGGGAGGGGAAGGGAGGCATATCAACTGGTTGCCTCTCCCATGCTCTCCAACCAGAGGCAGGGCGTGAACCCGCAACCCAGGTATGTGCCCTTGACCAGGAATCAAACCCGTGACCCTTCAGTGTGGGGACCAATGCTCTAACCACTGAGACACATCAGTCAGAATCTTTTCACTTTTTTGCACATTTCACATTTTGTTTAGAATAAAAAATTAAAGGAAATTAAAAATTCTTTGTCTTGAAAAATCTAAAGAAAAAAACAATCAATCAATTATGATTTGGGTAAAATCCTCAGAAATAAACTTTGCCAGTCCTCTTCGCTCTACCATCATTACCTTTCTGATTTGTCAGCTAACCAGGAAAATGTACTCCAAGTAATAACGGAAGATTGGTGGGAAACTGACAAATTAACCTCAATTATAAAAAGTTCAGTGCTGACTGCTTGATTTCATTATTACTGCCTAAATAATAATTGGTGAAAAATGAGGGGAAACAACCAAGTTCTGTGATTTCACCATTAGAACGGTCCTATTGGGCCTGAAAATATTATTTTAGAGGAAGAAGCTACTTGAAATGCAGAGCCATTCAAATCCAACCTGATAGTATGGCGTGGAGTTAATTAACTGAACTCCAATTGTGGGTTAACTGACTTTTAAAATATAATCAAAATATGCAGATGACACTATTTCTGACCCACTGTGATGTCATGCTGACTCTCTTATTTCCTTGATTCCATGCTTCGTTTCATGAAAGAAACTGCAGGAGGTTGTAATGCATTTTCTCCAGTGCTGTGGTGACACAGACATAACAATATCCAGGCAGGTGAAGATTTCTGCTTAACTCAGGGTAAAGCAGGAGACTTGGCTCCATCCTTCAGCCCCCCAGGGAAACAATCCAAGCGGTTTTGGCAATAGCGATGCCCACAACTTAGCCATCCAATCCAGCTGCCAGAGCCGGGCTGCAAGTTGTCTTTCTCTGGAGCTGCCTGGGAGAAGGTGGGGCTCCGAGGGTGCCCAGAAAGGCTGTTATGTCTTTGATTTTCTTTGGATTCCAAAGGCTTGGTCTGGGACACAGCCATGCGGCTTCAAGCA
Source organism: Murina feae (assembly GCA_004026665.1). Classification (NCBI taxonomy): domain Eukaryota; kingdom Metazoa; phylum Chordata; class Mammalia; order Chiroptera; family Vespertilionidae; genus Murina; species Murina feae. The sequence goes on from PVJC01032370.1 coordinate 13,860, forward strand.
CCAACGAGTATATTTATGGCCACTGCCTTCGTTTAGAGATCCGTTAACCTCATTTACTTCTTTAACTCCCAAGGAGCGCATTTCCATCAAAGGCAGATGCTAAGAATTCCAAACCGCTGTCTCCATTTCCTCTTCCCACCAAGTTTGCTATGGGAAGGAGAATCGGGGTGAGGGATGGGGGAATCAGACCTGGGGGGCCTGCTCCTACATGTTGGTGCCAGGTTGCACTTACGCCTTCTACATCCTTCCCATGTGGCGCATAGGCACACCTCAGCTCCTGCATCAGGTTGAGCTGATGAGACAACGACATGGGATGTGTCCAGTTGCAGAGCTCTGTGAAGTCGTCCAGCTCTTTCATCCCTGCTTGGCAAGCCACCAGCATTTTAGGAGATGAGCTAAAATCATCTCCAAGGCAGTCCTGTTTCTGGCTGGGATCCCAATGATTCTGAGGGCTCTAGAACTTGCATAACACACATCCCCAGAAATGAGGCTCAACCGGATGAAATCAGGGAGGAGGGGCTACTGTTCACCAGAGGGACCTAGACTGGGCAACAGCATTTTGATTCCAGCTATATCCTGAGCTCTGGTCTCAGTTCTGATAACCAGATTTCAGAGGCGAGCCCTTGACCCTAAGTCCCTGGCCTATGGCTGACGCCCTGCACCTGGCTGACAGGTGATTGTTGATTTGAGCTTGCTTTTTACTTTTTTTAAGTAAAGTAAAAAGTTTTTACTTTCATTAAAGGTTTCCTGTGTTGGCAATCCATATGTGCTACCTTCCATTCATTTCCACTGTCCAATCCTATTTTGGCTCAATTATCTAGAATCTTGAAGAAATCAGGGTAGCCTCCACATTTCTAAGTAATACATCTGTATTACTATTTCTTTCCTTTTTTCCCTTTTTTATTTTACCTTATTTTTTGTGAAATGTTAGTAATTTTTTTTTTTTTTTTTTTACTATTTCTTGATGCTCTGTTTCCTCCTAGGCAGGTTGTTTATCTGATTCTGTTGCATGGCTGCACTCTCCGTTCTCCCTTTGCCATCATCCTGGAGATTCCCTCCCCATCTCTCATCTCAGCTTGCTTTTATGGAGCTCCTTTCTCCGTTTTAGACCTTCAGCCCCAACTGGTGTTGTACTCTAAGGCCAACAGGTTTGCCTGCTGAGCTGACTTTCTCTGAAGAAGAGGAGCATGTTCCCTAGAGTCTGCCCCCTACCTTGCTTTCTTGGCCTGCCCACCCTTATCACCCCACCTCCGCACTTCACAACCCTGCTGTTATTCATCAGGCTGGGCGACTTGAAAATTTACTGTCATACATGGCTTGAGTGTTTAAGGTTCATTCTCTATCTCTGACTCATCATCACCATCATAGGCAGCAACACATAAGCCAATTGTCCATACCAAAGCTCTGAGTCCTAAAATGTCATTCTTCCCTCCAAGGCAGTTAGGGTTCCCTGTTGAAGAATACAGGGTCTCTACTATCTGCAAAAGGAAACTGCACTGAATGCTCTATTTCCCACAAGTGCCTAGGAAATAAAGGATTATAAATAGGCCTGCAGAAATCAACAGAAACAAAAATTCTCCAGACTTAAAGATTCCATTTTGAGTAAATACAAAAATAAAACTAAGGTGACAGATGGGCTTTATCTCAAGTACTAATGCCAGTCAGTTGACCATAGTAACCACCTAGAGTGTTGTGTTAAGAAGAATCCTGAGGTCAACTTTGAATTGAGCAGGGAATATCTAATCTAATAAAAGAGCAATATGCAAATTAGCCCTCACTCCATTACACCCACAAGCCACGCCCACCAACCAATCAGGAGCAAGTATGCAAATTAACTCAACTAAGATAGTGACAGCCACGGAGCTGGAGTTGCCCCGGGCAATGGAGGAAGCCAGGCCCTGAGCTCTACTCAAGGCTACAAAGTTTTAATTATAGAAGATAAACCCCAGATACCTGTCGGGCTGGGACCTTGCGTTGCCAGGGGCAACTCAGGCTTCGAGCAGGAGACCAAGGCAACAAAGTTTCAATTATAGAAGTTAAACAAATCCCAGATACCTGCTTCCAGACAGGCACCCCAGTAGAGATCTGAACCCTGAAGGGGCTGTGGGCAGCCTGAAAACACCCCTCAGCCCCTCACCCAGGCTGGCCACACCCCCATGGGGTGAGGGTCCCCACTGGGGGGCTTGGCAAGTCTGCAAACAGCCATCAGACTCTCATCTAGGCTGGCCAGGCATGCCAGCAGGTGGACATCCCCCGAGAGGTCCCAGACTTTGAGAGGGCACAGGCCGGGCTGACGGACCCCCCGAGTGCACAAATGTTTGTGCACTGGGCCTCTAGTTCCAAGGTAAATCAGTAATACACAGAACCAAAGAGTGGCAGCACATGGACCTGCCAAACCCAGGGTGATCATTTGCATGGACTTCAGAGCTAGATCTGAGTTCAAATCTTGCCTCAGCTACCTGGTCCTAGACTAGTGTTTGATCTCCTTAAATTAACATTTCCTCACCTATTAAAACAGTACTGATGTTCCCACTAAATTTTTGCAAAGTACTTCCGATAACGTGTAGTATGTATTAAATGCCCATTAAACAGGAATGCTTACGATATCCCTATTTAGCTCTAAAGTCAGTTCTCAAATGTAAATGCCCTGACATATGCTCATCTGACTCAAAGGTTTGTTTATGTTGATTCTCACCCTCTTTTCAAACCAATAAACCCCAGGCTGGTGTGTAGGAGGCCATGAGCAACATTTAGTTGGTGATAAGTACAGCATTTCTGCCCAACAATCTCTTTACCAATAGCATATTCTGCATAGGTAAGCAGTGGGGATTCTCAGTGGTTCCACACTGGATTCTCAGCCTTCTCTAAAAATAAGCTCACAGACTGAGTCACCCCTTTATTCCCAGGCTCCTCTGCAAGTTGAACAGGATGTCACAATGTCCAGAAATAGCCTTCGCATTCCAACCCCAAATTGGCTTTCATCGGCCCTAAGGCTTTGAGCTGAAGTTGGTTCAGATGCTACTTCTGGGGTTCAGTATAAAGAGCGTGATCTTAGCAAGCTAAAGCTGACCCCTGCACAGAAGGACCAAAGAAGCCACCTCAGAAGCCCTAAGGAATGTATTAGCACCGGCAATGACAGAACCCTGGGTAGGCGCTCAGGGACCTGGAGTGACTCCCTTCCTCATCTCAGCACCAGAGCAGTCTCTCATAAACCAAGGGTCTTCAGTGGCTCCTGCCACCCACAGGACCAAGTCCTGGCACACCTGGACTTCTGTGATCCAGCACCCACTACCCTTCTAGCCTATTTCCCAGCATGCTTCAGCAACCAACTCCTTGTGGTTTCCTGACACTGCTCTGCTCCTTCCCAGCCTGGTACCTTTGCCCATGCTGCTCCTTTGGCCTAAAACTTGAAACAAAGAATACTCTCAGCATGGCCACGCTCCTCAGTCTCAGGCTACTTTTGGTCCCCTTGGGGGAGGACGGGAGGGTCTGGGAGTGGGACCTGGAGCGGAGCAAGGGGATCAGCATGAACCCAGAGGAGAAATGAAAGCCAGCAGGGCAGGTAACACAGAGCACGAGTGTAGAGACACAAGTGATATAGCCCTGCATGAGCACGAACGAATTGCTGAGCTGAGCAAAGTTTTCTCCTAAATAAAATACAGAAAGTGACACTTGCTCTGCTTATTAATGTCCCAAAAAGATAATGGAAGGGAGGGAATTCTGTTAACTCTGAATAGCCATGAACCCAACAGGAACGTTTTGTTCATTATTGGTGGACAATAGAGGGAGAACACAGTCATCCCTGATGGTGGCTGAGTGGACATTCTGAGCTCCTGTGATGTAGTTTACAGTTTTTCCTCTCTTTTCAACTGGCTTTCAAGGAGAGGGAATGTTTACACTTTCTTCATCACACCTTCACGTGAAATGTTGTTCTGGGCCTTTCCACATAAAAGGCTTTGACTGCAGACAGAGGGTTATGGGACACTGAGGGTCATGGGTGCTAAAAGGAAGTCATGAGTGTGAAAATAGGGCAAAGGTCTGAGGCATTTGGGAAATGGCACCCACTACTTATGGGTCCCTGGGTCATTTCCCTTGGACACAGTTTCTACTGCAACAGCCAGAAGCAGAGTAGGGTGCAAATGGCCGTGGCCAGGAGATGCAGGTACCAGCTGACAACATGCAGCTGACAACATCCTGTTATGGTCTGAATGTGTCCCTCTAAAAAAATATATATATATTGAAGTAATAACTGCTAGGACCTCAGAACATTACATTATTTGGAGGCAGGGTCTTTAGAGAGGTAATGAAGTCAAAATTATGTCCTTAGGGTTCCCTAATCCAATATGACTGGTGTACTTATAAACAGAGAGAATTTGGACACAGATATATACACACAGAGAAGATGGTGTAAAGAGACCAATGCAGAAGATGTCCATTAACAAGTCAAGGAGCGAGGTCTGGGGCAGATCCTTCCTCATAGCCCTCAGAAGGAATCGATTCTACTGACAACCTGCTCTCACACTTCTAGCCTCCTGAACTGTAAGACAATATATTTCTGTTGTTCTAGCCACCCATTTGTGGCATTCTGTATGGCAGCCCTAGGGAATGAGTAGAGCCTTTAAATAACCCAAGGGGGAAAGAACTGAGGGAGCTACAATAGTCAAATGGGGTAGAACCCTGAAGTGTTCATTCGGTGCAAACCACAGGTACAAAGTCCACCGCACATTTTGGAATCTGGTGACCTTCGTTTCAGAGGGAACTAAATTAGGGATGGCGCATTTTTGTTTGTTGTTTTTATTGATTCATGTGCAGGCCCCCTTCCCTGGTGGTCCAGAGTAAGGTATGCAATGGGGATGGGGACTATGGATGCTACTACCTGACAGTCAGAGTTGACACAGGAATGAAAACCATTTGCCATTAAGCTTGAAGCTTTACCCTTTTTGAGAAACTTGCACTTTCACGGGAAATTCTGGAAAATAAAAAAAGCTTCAAGGCTAAATGAATGAACCCCCACTGTATTCATCATTTAGTTTAAATGGATGAATCCCCATGGATTCCCTAAGGACTCCATAAAGATGAAAGTAAATAATGCAACAAATCACTAATGCTGGAAGTATAGAAAATATATCTGGTCACACCCTTATGTTTTACCACATCAGTAGTTCTCAAAGTGTTTGCTTTGTCCCCCAGGGAACATTTAGCAATGTCTAGAGATGCTTTTGCTTGTCATGAAGTGGCACAGATGCTACTGGCATCTACTAGATAGAGACCCAGGATACTGCTAACCATCCCACAGTGCAGAGGGCAGCCTCCCATGGCAAAGAATGATCTGGTCTAAAATGTCAATCGTGCCACAGTTGAGAAACCCTGCACGACAGGGTTGGCTTCCTTTTCTCCAAGCAACTTCTTAGAAGTAGCCCAGATAGAGAATGTCATGGTCAAGTGTATGTAAGACCAGAAGGGAGAAACAAGATGGCGGCATAGGGTAGACACCGTAAATGTAGCCGTGAACAACTATTTCAGAAAAACCACGAAAAGAACACATGGACACAACTTGCACCCACAGGAAGGCTGGCTGAGTGAAAATCCTACAACTAGAGAAGAGTCTGAGACTCAGAGGAGCAGCGGAAGCAAAGTACAGAGGTACGGAGGCGCGCGCACGGGGCTCGGGGAAGGGCTGGCGCCAGGGGACGCGGTTCTTTCCCAAAACGGAGAGAGCCACAAGTCCCCAGCGGCTCTGAACTCCAGTTCCAAGCGAGTTTCTGAGGACCCAGACACCCGGAGAGGGGGGACTGACTGGCACCAGGAGGAAATCCAAAGCGGGTTTCTCTCAGCGTTGCTTGCAGCAATTACCGTGGGACACAGAGACCTGGTGTCTCTCAGCGCAGGGCTGAAAAGCACCATAGCTATTTGCTTCGCCCTGCCCTGCAAACTCCCTGAGGCCCCGCCCCTCCCAAGCTGCGTCAGAGCTAGGGCAGAGGCTTAATCAACGCCTCCTTAAAGATACAGGAGCCAGCCTCACCCAGTGGCCAGAGTGGGACTAACCTAAACAAAACAGATCCACAAGGAACACACTCAGGGCAGATGCAGTGAGCATAAAAGCTCCACTGAAACAACTCTTGCCCCATAAGGGTGTCTCC
>PVJC01032371.1:0-19979 GCA_004026665.1 Murina feae
ATGTTGTAATTTCATATTTAGTTTTTTAGATACTGCCAAAATATTTTCCAGAGTGGCTTTAACTTTTGAAAGTCCCAAAGCAATGAATGAGTGATCCAGTTTCTCCACATTCTTTTCAGCAGAATGGTGTTTTTTACTAGTTTTATTTTAGCCATTGTGATAGGTGTGTAGTGGTAGTTCATGCAAATTTAATTTTGTTGGGGATCTCTCATATGCTTATTTACCATCTGTGTATTCTGTGTCATGTCTATTGCCCATTTCATAATTGGGTTGTTTATTGTTTAATGTGAGATTTAAAAATAGCTTATTATTATTTATTTAACATTTAACACATATGTATTATACAATGCTAAGTGTCAGAGCCTGTTCTAGGTATATCAGTGAATGAAACACTAATCTCACCTTTTGCTAAAGTTACATTTGGGGTGGGGGAGAGAAATAATGACATATATGGGATATGTTAGAGTGTTACATGTACTGCAGGAAAAACTTAGAGCAGGGAAAGTAGGATGGAGGAATCAAGAACAAGTTACATTTTCAAGCTATTTGTTCATGCTTAAACATGTTTGCATATGCACACACATTTGTCTTTTGAATACCAGTAAGAAAATAGAAGCATTAAGAACAAGATTACTAATGTGCTTTAAAAGTGGTTTGCTGGATTTGTAGTATATAGAACTGTGGGGTTTATAATAGCTAAGATTTATTGAATGCTAATCACCAGTCACTACATTTTACTTATACTACCTGACCTCTGCCTGGCTCTTTTACCTCTTTTGTATCACTAGTTTCTCCATATTCATGTATTGGTTTAATGGAGATCCTTCAGGCTATCAATCAATAATCCATGCCATCTTAATTATCTTTTAAAATTTTTGGCAAAGTATGTACAGAAGCCTTCTTGATTGGTTATTGTCATAGAACTCTACTTGACTAGGCAAGTTTCCTTCACAATAGTATTCCCAGTACTTGTTTTGGTTTTTTTTATTGATTAAGGTATTACAAATGTGTGGTTATCCCCCAAATGCTCCCCACCCACCAATTCTGTCCTTACACTCAACCTCTGTTGTATGAAACCATTGGTTATGCTTATATGCGTGCATACAAGTCTCTAGGTTGGTCTCTCTCCCTTACCTCCACCCTCCCCTACCTTCCTCTTGAGGTTTGAGCATCTGATTGATATTTCTCTGTCTCTGGATCTCTTTTTGTTCATTGGTTTATGCTGTTCATTGTAATCCACAAATGAGTGAGATCATGTGATTTTATTTTTTCTCTGACTGACTTAGTTCACTTAACATAATGCTTTCCAGCTCCATCCATGCTGTTGCAAATGGTAGGAGTTCCTTCCTTTTTACAGCAGCATAGTATTCCATTGTGTAGATGTATCACAGTTATTTAATCCACTCATCTGCTGATGGGCACTTAGGCTGATTGCAAATCTTAGCTATGGTAAATTGTGCTGCTATGAACATAGGGGTGTATATGTCCTTTCTTATTGATATTTCTAGTTTCTTGGGATATAGTCCTAGAACTGGGATTGATGGGTCAAATGGAAGTTCCATTTTTAGTTTTTTGACAAAACTCTATACTGTCCTACATAGTGATTGCACCAGTCAGCATTCCCACCAGCAGTGCATGAGTATTCCTTTTTCTTCACATTCTCGCTAGCACTTGTCATTAGTTGATTTGTTGATAATAGCCATTCAGATGGGTGTGAGATGGTAACTTTTGATTTGCATTTTTTGATTTGCATTTCTTGGGTGATTAGAGACTTTGAGCAAGTTTTCATATATCTTTTGGTCTTCCTTATATCTTATTTAGCAAAGAATCTATTTAGGTCAGTTGCTCATTTTTTGATTGGGTTGTTTATCTTCCTTTTGTTAAGTTACATGAGTTCCCTATAAATGTTAGGGATTAAACCCTTATCAATGATAGCATTGGCAAATATTTTCTCCCATGCTGTAGGCTTTCTTGTTGTTTGTTGATGGTTTCTTTTGCTGTACAAAAGTTTTTTTTATTTTGATATAGTCCCATTTGTTTATTTTCCCTTTGGTTTCCAATGCCCTAGGAGCTGTATCAGTGAAGAAATTGCTTCGGCATATGTCTGAGATTTTGTTGCCTTTGGATTCCTCTAGTATTTTTATGGTTTCCTGTCTTACGTATAAGTCCTTTATCCATTTTGAATTTATTTTTGTGTATGATGTAAGCTGCTGGTCTAGTTTCATTTTTTTCCATGTATCTGTCTAATTTTCTCAACACTATTTATTGAAGAGACTGTCTTAATTCCATTATATGTTCTTGCCTCCTTTCTCAAATATTAATTGAGCATAGTGGTTTAGGTTGATTTCTGGGTCCTCTATTGTATATCATTGGTCTATATGTCTGTTTTTGTGTCAGTATGAGGCAGTTTTGAGAACAGTGGCTTTATAATACAGCTTGATATCTGGTATTGAGATCCCTCCTACTTTGCTCTTCTTTCTCAGGATTGCTGCAGGTATTTGGGATCTTTTTTATTATTATTATTCCAGATGAATTTTTGGAGAGTTTGCTCTAGGTCTGTGAAATATGCCATTGGTATTTTAATGGGGATTGTATTAAATCTGTAGATTGCTTTGGGTAGTATGGACATTTTAATAATGTTGATTCTACCAATCCATGAATGTGGTATGTTCTTCCTTATGTTTTTTGTCTTCCTCTATCTTTTTTCAATGTTCTGTAGTTTTCTGAATAGAGGTCTTTTACCTCCTTACTTAAGTTTATTCCTAGGTATCTTAATTTTTTTGTGCAATGATAAATGGGATTGTTTTTAAATCTCTTTTTCTGTAAGTTCACTATTGGTATATAAAAAAAGCCACCAATTTCTTGGCATTAATTTATATCCTGCTACATTGCCAAATTCATTTGTTAGGTCTAATAATTCTTTTGGTGGTGTCATCAGGGTTTTCTATGTACAGTATCATGTCATCTGTGAATATTGACAATTTTACTTCTGCTTTTCCAATTTAGATACCTCTTATTTCTTATTCCTATCTGATTTCATTGGCTAGCACTTCCACTACTATGTTGAACAGGAGTGGTGAGAGTGGGCATCTCTGTCTTGTTCCTGTTCTTAAGGGAAATGATTTTAATTTTTGCCTATTGAGTATGATGGTGGCTGTAGGTTTGTCATATAGGGCTTTTGTTATGTTGAGATATGATCCCTCTATTCTCACTTTGCTTAGCATTTTATCAGAAAAGAGTTTTGGACTTTATCAAATGACATTTTTATGCCAATTGATATGATTATGTGATTTTTGTCTCTCAATTTGTCTTTATGATGTATCATATTTTTTGATTTGTGGATATTTTACCAGCCTTGCATCCCTGGAATAAATCCCACTTGGTCATGGCGTATGATCTCTCTAATGTAATGCTAGATCTGGCTTGCTAGAATTTTGTTGAAGATGTTAGCATCTGTGTTCATCAGGGATATTGGCCTGTAATTCTTTCTTTGTAGTATCTTTATATGGTTTGGGGATTAGACTGATTCTGGCTACATAGAAAGGGATTGAAAGTGTGCCTCCGCTTGAAGTTTTTGGAATAGTCTGGAAAAGATTGGTTTTAGTTCTCTTTGTATGTTCAGTAAAACTCCCCTGTGAAGCCATCTGGTCCAGGGCTTTTGATTGCTAGAAGCATTTTGACTACTGTTTCTATTTCATCAGTAATTATCGGCCCATTCAGGTTTTTTTATTCTTCCTGATTGAGCTTTGGAAACTTGTATTTATCTAGGAATGTGTTCATTTCATCAAAGTTGTCCAGTTTGTTGGAGTAGAGGTGTTCATAGTATTTTTTTAAATAATACTTTGTATATCAGTAGGGTCAGTTGTTACTTTACCTCTTTCATTTCTGATTTTGTTTATTGGAGTCCTCCTCTTTATTTCTCGGTGACCTGGTGAGAGGTTTATCAATCTTGTTGATCCTTTCAAAGAACCAGTGCTTGGTTTCATTGATCTTTTGTATTGTTTTTATGGTCTCTATGTTGTTTCTTTCTGCTCTGATTTTTATTATTTCCTTTCTTCTGGATACTGTGAGCTTTTCTTGTTGCTCTCTTTCTAGTTATTTAAGTTGCAAGGTTAGATAATTTATTACCAGTTTTTCTTGTTTTTGAGATAGGCCTGTAGAGCTATGAACTTCCCTCTCAGGACTTCCTTCATTGTGTCCTATAGATTTTGGATTGTTATGTTTTCATTATCATTTGGTTCCAGGATGCTTTTTTTCCTTCTTTGATTTCCTTAGTAACCCATTCATTATTTAATAGCATGCTATTTAGCCTTCAAGTGTTTGATTTTTTTCATTGTTTTTATTGTAGTTGATTTCTAGTTTTATGCCCTGGTGATCTGAGAAGATGCTTGTTATGATTTGTATCCTTTTGAATTTGAAGAGACTTGGCCTGTGTCCTAATATGTGGTTTATCTTTTAAAATGTCCCATGTGCACTGGAGAAGAATGTGTATTCTGTTGCTTTGAGGTGAAATATTCTGAAAATGTCAATTAAGTCTTTCTGATCTAGTGAGTCATTTAGGATTGCTATTTCATTGCTAATTTTTTGTTTAAAAGATGTATCCAGTGGTGTCAGTGGGATATTAAAGTCCCCTACTATGATTATATTGCTATTGATCTCTCCCTTGATATCATCCAAAAGTTCTTTTATGTATTTAGATGCTCCTGTATCGGGTTCATATGTGATTAACAGAGTTATATCTTCCTGTTGAATTGCTCCCTTTAATATTGTGTAGTGGCCTTCCTTATCTCCTGTTATGGCCTTTACTTTGAGGTCTATTTTGTCAAATATATTTATTGCAACTCCAGCTTTTTTCTCATTTCCATTTGCCTGAAAAATTATTTTTCATCCCTCACTATTAGTCTGTGTGAATCCTTTGATCTCAGGTGAGTCTCTTGCAGACAGCAATTATATGAGTCACGTTTTCTTATCCATTCAGCTACCTTATGTGTTTTGATTGGTGTATTTAATCCTTGTACATTTAATGTTATTATTGATATATACTTGTTTGTTGTCATTTTATTCTTAATTTTTGAGTTTCTTCTTGCCTTTCTGATTCTTCTTTTTATAGCAGTCCCTTTGGCATTTCTTGCATTGCTGGCTTGGTGATAATAAACTCTCTTAGCCCTTTTTTTTCCCCCATGAAGTTCCTGATTCCACCTGCAATTTTGAATGATAGCTTTGCTGCGTATAGTATTCTTGGATTCAAACCCTTCCTTCTCATAAATTTTTATAGTTCATTTTATTCCCTTCTGGCCTGATGTGTTTCTGTCAAGAAATCAGTTGATATTCTAATGGGAGACCCCTTGTAAGTAACTTTCTGTCTCTCTCTGGCTGCTTTTAAGATTCTTACTTTGTTGTTGATGTTTGCCAATTTAATTATGATGTGTCTTGGTGTTGGTCTTTTTGGGTTCCTCTTGTTTGGGACTGTATGTGCTTCTAGGACTTGCATAATTTTTATCTTGTCAATATCGAGGAAGTTTTCTGTCATTACTTCTTCAAACAGATTTTCTTTTCTTTGCTTCCTTTCCTTGCCTTCTGGTATCCCTATTATACAGATGTTGTTTCTTGTCATGTTGCCCCAAAGCTCCCTTAGGCTCTCCTTTTGCTTTTTAAATTTTCGTTCCAGTTGCTATTGTGTTTGTGTGTTTTTTCCTACCTTGTCTTCTAGCTTGCTGCTGTGATGAGAGGTGCAACACTCATCCTCTTCTATTCTAGTGTTGAAGGCTTCCATTGTGTTCTTTATTAAGCTATGTCATTCTTCATTTCCTCTTGGTTCCTTTTCATGTTGGTGCCTTTCTCATTCAGCTCCTTATAATTCTCATTGAGTTGTGTGTATTTGTCATCCAGCCATTTGAGCATCCTTATAACCATTACTCTGAATTATTTCTCTGAAATGTTACTTGCATCCTTTTCATTTAACTCCCTTTCTGGTGATTTCTCTTTTTCTTTCCTTTGGGGATTGCTTTTTTTGTCTCCTCATGTTTAGCTTAATGTTTTAATTGTTTCTGGGTCCTAGATCTGACTGCTTTGCTGCCAAGTTCTTTTGGAGATGGTGCTGCTGGTGTGATCTTTCGGGTCTCCTGGGCTTGATAATTTAGTGCAGCTCCCTACTTGAGCTATTTGGGTTTTCTTGATCTAGGCCTGTGAGCTGGAAAGGTGAAACTGCAGTGTCCAGATTTCAGCAGCTGTGGAAAGCAATGTCTCAATTTTTGTTGCCTGTCATTCTTAGTTGAAATCATGCATGCCCAGGGTGGACTCTCAGAGGTACCCAGGAGCCATCTGTCAGGGTTGTAGGGCTCAGGAGGCCTGTGCTCTGTGTGACTGTGGTGTCCAGAGTTCTGCAGCTGTCCTGTAGCCTCCCAGGTCTTACTCTGAAGTTCTTGTAAGTCAGGGTCTTCAAAATGCAATGCCCCAGGCCTTGTTTTTTGAATGAAAAAAATATGAATGCACCAACTAGTAAGAGTGCCTTGACTCTATGTGGTAGCTTTAAAATATTTTATATTTCACTGTTTAAAACTTCTACAATGTTACTTATTTGTTTATGTACAATGCTTTTCACTAAGTTAAACATGTTCTTAATACTGAAATATCTCCCTCCAACTTCCCCCTTCCTTCTATTTATTACTTCTTCTTCAGCCCATTTTCTAAAAACAATTTGGCATTCCTTTCCCAACCTTCCCTTTTTTACCAGATGCCTATGACTTCATTTAGATTCAGTAAAACACTGACTGCAGCTACACTTCCAGAGACCCAGCACTTGTGCACTGTCTAAAACCTTGGCCAATTTCCTGGTGCCTGGCCACCGAACTCTAAGTCCTTAAGTCCTAGGAGCTTTTCCTGAACTCCAGGCCTCCACTTAATTATATCATCAGTTCTATGGGTCCAAAACAATTGTTTTTACTAAGATACGGGCACTAAGACATTGTGGGATTTGGGGAAAAGAAAACAAGACTCATTTTGACTGAATTAATTAAAATAGTGGTTGTCTTGACTATGATTCACATAAATCTGAGCTTGGGAGTCATTGGTGCAGCTACAAAAGGAAAAAGATCACGTATGCAGCCTAACCATTTATGTTAGATTAAATGCTGTTGCTTTTTACACTAAGTCCATTTGCTCGTGTTTGCCCAGTATTAAACCAGATTTAGTTTTATCAACAATTTCTTTCTTCCATAACCTTGGTTGGTCAAAAATTCCTTTTACTTATTCTACTATGCTATCCTCTCCTTCTTTCTCCACCATTTAGTATATCATTCTATTTTGCTTAGTTTACTAATGAGAAAGTAGGATTTTCAAAGTTATACTTTATACCAAGATTAAATGTTCCATAATTTGATTTATAATCAGACTATCATTTTATTGCCTAGATTTCCCCCTAATAAATCTGGTTTTCTACCTTGCTTTTACCTTCTTGATTCTAGAAATACTTAATTTCCTGTACAAAAGAATGGCATGGTGTTCCATATCCATTTTTAGTGTTGTCATCAATTGCCAAATTGAGTGAACTCTCCATAAAAACCTTACTAATGATTTCTTTGCAAGTGTCAACATAAGGCTATGAAAGTTTAGAACTTTTTCTAAGATTAATCATCTATTATATGGAAGAACATGATTTTCAACCAAAGCATGATTCCAAACTACATGCTCTCTTCACCTTGTTATACTGTCACAAGCTCATGAAGAGACAAGAAATATAAACAACTGCCTCTAAGGATAATTTATAAGCATTAAAAATATTAATTTATTGCTAAGATAATATTAGGAAAATGGAGAAAATTCTATTTCACAGAGTTCCTGTCAAGGATAGCAATGCATGTTGTTGGAAGAAATACTCGATAGGCCATTTGCAGTGCTTTCAAGAACGGAGTATGCAGTTGTGGAACCATGGCTAAAATATGCAGAGCAAGGGAGCAGACTCTACTGTTAACCCCACACAGAAGTCAGCCATTGTGCTAAAGTCGTGGTGAGCACGTATTTAAGAAAAATCAGTTTAAAAAAATAAAAGGGATTAGTTTATTGAGAACTGACATCTGTTCCAGCGTGCTGGTGCCTAGCACTTTACTTTTTAGGTTATGAGAAAGTCTCATCTAAAGAAATTCACCCATGTCGACATCCCTATTAAAGAGTTTTTCTTCTGAAAGCTGAAACAACTTGGCCAAAATGAAAGGTTGAATAAAACGGAAAACAATTAGATCATCAGTAATACAGTATATAGGATATGTTTGAAGTTCTGCAAAAGATAGGTTCTTGTAAGTTTTGTTATAAGAATGCTCCAGTTTTGAGGATTACATTTGCACATTGAATGGTGACGCTGAGAATGTTTGAAGTTCTTCCAGCATGCTAAGAGCATAGGTATTGGAGTAGAACTCACTTCAACGATTTATGAAAATAGCAGGATCAGACTTTGGGAAAAATCTGTCAAACTAGACTTTCTTCTCCAACACAAATTTTTCACAGCAAATCGTGGAAGAAAAAGTGACAGCCTTCCTACCTGGGAAAATGACGAGCCTACGGAGTGATAAAACAAAAATATTTCAGTGTTCATTGTGGACAAAGCCAAGATTTATTTTTGGTATTAGAAATAGGTCACTCTAAACATATAAAGACATATTTAAACTCACTGACAGATATTCAAATACAGAAATATTAAAGAAATGTGCCCATGCCTAATCCCTATTAAAGATGCTACACATTTGTAGGAGAAGGAAATTCCAAACACACACACACACACACACACACACACACATGCTGAAAAAGACCATTTTTTAAAAATTAGGTTAAATTTCATAAAGAAAATATTGAACTTAGCTATCCACTCTAGACATCTACAATAAAAACCACTACAGCAATCACAGCATTGCCCTATGCTTCCATTTTCTATTTTAGTAATATTTTCAGTCACAAAATTCAGGTTGATGCCCTCAAGTGAAATTTAAAATTGACATAATTGCATAGATAATTTACACTAAAAATATCTTTCCTTAACTGAGACTTCCATGTTATTGAGATTTATTTTGATTATAATCAGGCAAATGATTCCTATCTTCTCAAGACATAAGCATTATTTGCACATTTAGTGACTACCAATAGCATCTTGAAAAATCTCTTTAGTGGCTCCATTTATTTACTTCCATATTTTATAAGATAACTGAGAACGAAGAAAGAATTCTAGATTTCATGCTGCATTTCCAAAGGCATATTGTGACATGAAACTAAAAGCTGACAGTTTTGCTGCACACCTTTGCCCAGTGACATTTAACCTAATATAAGTGAAAACATATTTATGATGAAATCATCATAATAAATGATGATAGAAATTCCAGTAAGTATGGTAGTTCTATTTTCCAAAGTGTGGTCTCACAATCGAACACAAGATAATAAGCTTAGCATAATATTTTGATTACTTATTTTATTAGTGGAAATTCTCCTTAGATCAATTTCTAACAGGATTTGGGTTACTTTGAGTCCATTGCTGTACAACATTTCATTCTCAGTAACTTTTCCAATTTTGGTAATGAAAGTATTTGGGTACTCACACTTGACTTGCACCATTCCTTGAACTCTTGCCCATTAGTTTGCTTGAACCTCATAAAATGTTAACTTGAGTTGTGTGCAGTACGAAGGCCAATAAAACACCATATGTTTGGTGACTAAACCATTAAAAAATGTCCTAGGACCTCTTCCATAATAGTCTGTGACATATAGGAATTTCAGATTTGACTGTTCATAACAATAAGGATGAAATTTTCTTTCTTCTCATTATAAGTTATTATTCTTTGAAAGGGACATTTTTCACACTTGTAAGAAAAAGAAACCTTGGATTCTGGTTTACTGATTTATATTAAGAAATAAATTTGGAGGAAATTTTGCTTATTTTACTTCCATGCCTTATTTATCTTTTTAGTGATCAACAGGTGATTATTCACAAGAAACCAAAATACAAAAACAAGTGTTCCAATCATCTTCAGTGCTGAGGAAGTAAAACCTTCTTCATAAAAGTGTGCAAACAGGAAATAATGCATGCTCAACCAGCTTTCTAAGTTACAGTTTCTTTTAGGTAGCAAATTTAAACAAGAAAAACAGAACAATCCTTGGACAAGATAAAAAACTAGGAGATATGAAAATTGAAGAATTTCAGTTTAAAACTCAAACTAGTCTGCTAATCATGACAGCATTACTAAACTAAATTGCAATCCATGAAGTAAAGAGAGAAATCAATTAAAAACCAACCCATACCGAAACAAAGCAAACAGAAATAATCCTAGAATTAGTAGGCAAAACCATAGAGGTTTTCTACTTCTACTCAACATCTTTCATAAAAAAATATATTTTAATTGAGTTCAGTGAGAGAGAGAGAGAGAGAGAGAGAGAGAGAGAGAGAGAGAGAGAGAGAAACATCAGCAATGAGAGAGAATCATTGATCAACTGCCTCTTGCACACCCCACACTGGGGATCAAACCCATAACCCAGACATATGCCCTGATTGGGAATTGAACTGTGACCTCTCGGTTTATAGGTCAATGCTTAACCACTGAGTCATGCTGGCCAGGCTCTACTCAACATCTTTTTTCTCCACATATTGATGGGACCCCTCTCCTGAGTAAACCAAATGAAGGAAGAAAGGAAGGAAGGAAGGAAGGAAGGAAGGAAGGAAGGAAGGAAGGAAGGAAGGAAGGAAGGAAGGAAGGAAGGAAGGAGGAAGGAAGGAAGGAAGGAAGGAAGGAAGGAAGGAAGGAAGGAAGGAAGGAAGAAAGAAAGAAAGAAA
This sequence comes from Murina feae, assembly GCA_004026665.1. Lineage (NCBI taxonomy): Eukaryota > Metazoa > Chordata > Mammalia > Chiroptera > Vespertilionidae > Murina > Murina feae. The sequence goes on from PVJC01032371.1 coordinate 10,808, forward strand.
GAAAGAAAGAAAGAAAGAAAGAAAGAAAGAAAGAAAGAAAGAAAGAAAGAAAGAGAGGAAGGAAGGGAGGGAGGGAGGGAAGGAGGGAGGGGAAACCCCTAAACAACAACAATAAATCCTTAAAACACCAAAATTTGTGAATCTGAAATTCAAATGTAAGCGAGTTCACAGAAGAACCTAGTCAATATCTCATGGCCAATTCAAACTTTCTCTCTGTAAAAGCACTCAATTTCAGTTTCACTTGATTAGTGCAATTCAATAGTAGTTTGAAGACAGATATATATCTACTTCAACATTTTGGTGACTGAATGGGCCCAAAATACCAATGTCTCTGAAAGTAGTTCACTAAATACAAAGAACATAGCCTCCTGTGATTGGCTTATCTTATATTGAGGTTTTAGACCTTGGTGCATACATAGTAGGTATGTAGAATTGTGGAGAGGGAGGAAGTAAAGTTATAGTTTTAATTTTAAAAAAATGCAAAGCATGGCTTTTTCAAATTGCCTAGCTCTTCCTATCTCTTCTTATGCCCCCAACCCCCACATTCTAGTTAGAATGTTAGCCAAGCTCCTCTTTCTAGTGCCAAATATATGCCCCTGCTCTGCAAATGGATAAAAGGGAACAACAAGTTAAAAACAAGCAATCAAATGTTTAAAACTCATTTTTGTATGTGTGACAAAGTCTCCTTATAACTTAATAGTAAATATGTGAATTACTTTGGATTTGAGTGTTGAGTCATTTCATATTTTAGCCCATCTACCCTATTAAAGCAATATTAAAGCAATACCTCAATTTCACAATCAGTTTGCATATGTTAAAGACACTGGACAGGGAGCAAGATATGCAAATAAATATTTATAAAGAACTCTGAAACCCCTTGGTAAAAAATGACATGGGTGTCTGAAGTATTATTGTAATTATTGGGAAAAACCAATGCAAATATTCCAATTCTGTAATACTTAACAATTTGGTAGGCTAAATCATAACTTTTAGGTGCATTCAATTTTTCACTAAAGTTGATATCCAATCTAAATACTCTTAAGCATGATATATACAGCTGTGGTAGTAATAATGCTCTTAGAATTTTTATATGATATTTGAGAGATCACATAACATATTCAATGGCATTGATTTGGGGATGCACTCAATTTCTACGCATCATTCAACTGTTCATAAAGGTTACAAGGAATGTGGGAAACTAGATCAAAAGAAACTGAAGGAGCTCAATAGCTTGGCATACGGTGCCATACTATTCCCCACTTAGGGCATGAGTCAGTGTAGTTGTGCACTGCTTATCCCCTTTGTTAAACAAGAGTAGAGAAGGACATCTCATGTTAGGAGATTTCACAACATTCCTATTTCTTATAACTCTTTGTACATTTTTATGGAGAGATACATGTTTTTATTGAAGTATGCATAATTTTAAATGCACAAATTAGCTCTTTCAACAAAATGATCCTTGTACTCAAACATTTGAAAATGTCACCATTAAAGGCTAAGAATGTTGCTCTGACACTACTCGACTCTTGAATGTATTCTGAGTCAACAGCTAAGTGGAAGACATATACACCAGTCTTGACTCAAGCGGCCTACAGAGAATGGGGCCAAGGGCATGCCAAGGTCTCTTCTGCAGCGCAAGCATAGCTTTAGAAAATTGCACTGCTGTTGGTCCTAGTTTACCAGAACTTTCTGTAAAAACATGTAATTAAGTAGAAAAGTAAAAACATATTCCTCATGTTACCTAAGCCTTCTTAATTATATTATTACTAGAGGTCTGGCACACAGATTCATGCCCTGGTGGGGTCCTTGCCCTCTCCAATCCAGGACCCCTCGAGGGATGTTGGACTGCCAGTTTCAGCCCATTCCTTGCAGGTGAGGCCTACGGACCCCACCAGTGCACAAACCCGTGCTCTGGGCCTCTAATACGCATATAAGATCTTTGATTAATCTCTTCCTGCTTTCCTCCCTCCCCACTTCCCACTGAGATTCATCAGTTTGTTCCGTGTTTCCATGCCTGTTCATTGAACGTCTTCCTGGTGTCAGTGCGCATTGTAGTTACTTGTCGAATGGTTGAACAGTCATTAGGCTTTTATGTATATAGATATTCAAAGTTACCACCAAATGTTTTGAAGATCATTAATGATAAGTTCTGAAACACTTAAAGGAAGGCCATAAAGACCCGAAGAATCAATACCTGATCAATTTTAGCAAAATGGATATAAAATTTATTCATATAGAATAAAGTCCAATTAGTTGATTACTATTAATTTTGATTAATCTCAACTGAGTAATCATTGAACACAATGTTGGGTTTATATCCAGCATTCATCTCTTTAAAATATACGTATTTGGGCAAATTGTGATCTGTTGATTGCCCAAAAACCTTTAAAAAGGGGCAATTTATTCAAGAAATTATTTCATTTAAAAATTGGTTATACATGAAAAGGAATTTTGTAGTAAACATAAGGAGCTGAGCCATTCAAGGAATATGGCACATTGGGCTCCAGAAAGATTAATATTAGCTGAAATGTTTTAAAGTATTTTTTATATAACTAATACTTGTATCTTGACTATTATTTCTCCTGTAAAATATTCCAATGTCATATCTAAGAATAATAAATAGCATTAGACCAGAATTCTAGCCTACTTAGTAAAATCTTATTCTGTGACCTGAAACAAAATTCCTTTGTGATTTCCACTGAAAATTGCTTTTATACTTCCTGATGTTCTCTGGGCTGCCCAGGGGCAGTTATGTTACAAACCAGAAACAATGAGATAAGTGAGGTGAGATTATATGACTTAGTGCATAAATTCAGGAATATTTACTCAGAATGCCTATATTTACAAGTTGCCCACAGAGCCAGTTCTATTCTTAATTCGTAAGGCTATGGTATCCTGACTCTAACAACAAGGTGATAAATTGATACGTATTTTCTTCTAAATCAAAATGAATCTTGATCAGCATTTGCCCTAAAGAACATTACTGTAACCTGTATTTCTGTATCCATGTTAGTCCAGCTTAACCATACAAAACTAGAGGTGTTTTGTTTTGGATTTTTTTTTTTTTTTGACAGGGCTCATGTTGTCTTACATTAATATTTAAAGATTTACATTGAGACTTTATTTATGCCAGTTAAACAGTAAGTTTGCTGCAGACTATGACTCTGCTGTTATATTTTTATGTATTGTTAATCTCTGAACAAAAGCTTTGTAGAGTGGTCAGTGCCTAATATGGGCAGTTTAACTACAGAATATCTTTATTACTCTTAAAATCCTAGAATTGGAAATAACACTTCTGGAATGACAAAGAAAGATCCTCCATTTAATCTCCTTAAAAACAATGGAAACACTGGCAAAATGGTCAAAATCAACTTTTTTAAACTCCAGAAATGAGCCAAAGATTGGTAAAATATGAGTAGTGTTTATTCAAGAAAAACTGCTGATACTGGTAAGAACAATAGGGTTTGTTGCATTATAACTTTATGTCTTCCCATCCCAACACTATAGACCGCTTAAAAACCAATAGCCTTGCAAGCACAGTAGCTGTGAAAACCAGAAGGTATGGCAAATATTGGAAAAGGAAGACCAAGTTTGGAACTCAAATAGGTCCATCTGTAGAATACTGACACCGTTTGACCTATGTGACCCCTTCCTAGAAAAGTCCCATGCATAGTGTATTGTCATTAGTTCATCTGGTTGGGAGCTTCCTCTGCAAGAAAAGATCTATCCTCAGAGAGTTTTTGGAAAAAGTTCAGCAATTATTAACATGGCAGTTGCCTAGGTTGTTTCTAATTTCAAAACTTACTAAAATGTTGCAATAACTAGCCTGAGAATAACTATGGAGATCAATGGAGTAGAGTTTAAAGTCCAGAAATAATATCTCCCATTATGATAAATTGAATTTTTTGACAATGATCTGAAGACATTTTAATGTGAAAAGAATAGTCTTTTTAACAAATGGTGCCAAGACAAGTGATTATCTCCATGAAAAAAAAATGAATTTGGACTTGTACTTTACATCATAAATAACACTGAACTCAAAATGGATTATGGAAATATACATAAGAGCTAAAACTATAAAAGATATCTTAAAGGAAAAGATAGGGGCAAAAGTTTATGACCTTGGATAGCTAATAGTTTCTTAGATATGAGATCAAAAGTGCAAGTGACAGAACACAGATAAAATAATTGGATTTCATTAGAATTAAATGGTTTTGTGCTTTAAATGTCACAATAAAAAATTTAAAAAGACAACCCAGAAAATAAGAGAAAATATTAACAAATTATATATTTAATAAGAGACGTGTTATTTAAAATGTAGAAAGACTTTATATATATATACTTAATAATAAAAAACTCAATATTAAAAGAGAATACAATTAATAAAAAGGAAAATATATGAGTAGACATTTTTCCAAAGAAGATATGTAATTTCCTAAGAACCTCATGAAAAAATCTTCAACATCATTATTCATTATTGAAATGCAAATTAAAACTGGAACATACCATTTTATACCCACTAGGAAGATTACAATGAAAAAAACAAACAAAACAAAAACAGAATTCAGACAGTCCTGGCCGATGTCACTCAGTAGTTAGAGCGTCAGCCTGTGCCCCACAGCGTCTTGGGTTCAATTCCCAGTCAAGGGCAAGTCTGATCCCTGTCCCCAGTTGGGACATGTGTGGGAGGCAACCAATAGATGTGACCTACTCATCGATATTTCTCTTTCCTCACTCTTTCTGTCTTCCCTTCCCCTCTCCATTTCACTCTTTCTAAAAATCAATGGGGAAAAAAATATCCTCACTCCTTGGGTGAGGATTAAAACAAAACAAATCAAAACACACACAATACAAATGCTGCTGAGAATGAGGGGGAAATGGAACTCTGATACATTGCTCATGAGTCTGTAAACTTTTGCAGCCTCTTGGGAGAATGATTTAGCAGTTTCTCAGCATGTTAAACATAGAGTTACCACATGATCTTGCATTTCAACTTTTAACTATATCCTCAAATAAATTGAAAGTGTATATCTACACAAAATCTTGTACACAAATGTTCATAGTGGCAACTCAGAATAGCCAAAGGGCAAAAACAACCCAAATCTCAATCAAATTGCTGTATATCCATACAACAAAATATTGTCAATAAAAATGAATAACATACCAATACTTGCCATAACATGGATGTACTCTGAAGATATACTGCATGAAAGAAGCCATTCAGATACTGTATGTTTCCATTTATAGAAAATGTCCTGATTGGGAACATTTATAGAGACAGAAAATAGGTTAGTAGCATGGCAATTGGAAAAATAGGAAATGGCTGCCAATAAGTGTAAAGTTTCTTTTTGATGTGATAATATGTTCCCAAATTATATTTTCACTAGGGGACCGGTGCACAAAAATTTGTGCACTTGGGAGGTCCATCAGCCCGACCTGTGCCCTCTCGCAGTCTGGGACCCCTCTGGGGATGTCCACCTACTGGTGTGCCTGGTCAGCCTGGGTGAAGGGATGATGGCTGTTTGCAGGCTGGCCAAGGCCCCCAGTGTGGATTCTCACCCCACTGGGGTGTGGCCAGTCTGGGTGATGGGCTGAGGGGCACTTTCAGGCTTTCAGGCTGCCCATAGTCCCTTCAGGTTTTGGGTCCCTACTGGGGTACCTGGCCAGCCTGGGTGAGGGGCTGATGGCTGTCTTTAGGCTGGCCAAGCCCCTCAGTGGTGTCCCTCACCCCACTGGGGTATGGCCAGCATGGGTGAGGGGCTGAGGGGCGCTTTCAGCCTTTCAGGCTGTCCATAGTTCCCATTGACCCAATGTCCCAGCAAGGCTGGCTGGAAGCAGGTTCCTGGGGTTTGTTTATCTTCTATAATTGATACACTGTTCCTTTAAGCCAGGGCTTAGGCAGGTAATGAAACCTCCTCTCTGCTTCAGCTCTGGCTTCTATAATGAAACAATGTTTCCCTTAGAAGTCAGGCCTGGTCTGCTGTTTGCTTCAGCTCCTGATATTCTAGGATTGAAACAACATTGCAAATATGTTGTTCCCTGCAGCGGGAGAGAAGCCCAGGCGGCCCGCAAACAGTTTCACTCCTGCTGCAATGGAAACTGCCTGTTTACTCAGCTCCCTGAGTGCTGGCCTCCATGTTGGCTGGGTTAATTTGCATACATTCGCTCTGATTGGCTGATGGGCGTGGCTTAGGCATCCTGAAGGGATGGTCAATTTGCATATTACACTTTTATTATATAGGATAATGCTTACACAACTATAGGAATATACTTTAAAATTTCATGAAATGTACTCTTTAAATGGATGAATTTAATGGTATGGTATCTCAATAAACTCTTAAAAAGACTGGTGTAACTGTCCTGTCACGTGAAAACTGGATTATTTTATCTACTCACAAAGGGGAATAAGCACAACTAATTATCAACATTGGGCAAAATGGAATAGGATCCTTCAGTGAAATATTAATGAAATTAATGGGAGAAGGGTGCATTAGGAGGAAAGTTTTGTGAGATGAGACATTTTTATTTAAGGAGTCATATTTCATTTGGTCTTGTAAGATTCCTGTAAGACTCATAAATTTTGATATTCAGAGAAGAAAGGTAAAACTATTTCATAAGGGTGGGGAGATTTGGATGGCAAAATGTGGAAATTACTAAATGAAGGGATTCTTTATAGAAAGTGAGTAGTCTAATTTGGCAAAATGTTGAATAAAGATACTAATTATAGAATTAAATATGAAAAATGGGTTGAAAGCCATCAGGTGGAAAAACTAGACTCCTAGAGAATAAATGCCTTATTAATAAATTATAAGAATAATATCATTGCAAAGCAAGAGCTACAGGCATCCATTTTTTTTAATAAAAAGATGGGAAAGAAAAAAGTATCATGAAATTTTGGGTCTGTATAATATCATCAATCACTGCCATCAGTTGATCTTTTGAGAGAGTGGGATGTATCCATTAGTGACCTACAGAAGAGACGAGAAAATTACATGAAGGAAAAGTAACTGTCCAGTTTTGGGAGACAAAGATCACCCTGTAATAACTTAGCATTATGCAGCAGAAGAAAAATTAGTTATGCAGCAGACATATTTGTTACATAAAGTATAATTTGATTCTAGGTTGTAACACAGTTTGAGTTCTAAGTCCATCACCTAATATGTGTCCACAGTCACACCACTTACCCTGGTAAGCAATCATTATTACACATGCAACATTTCATTGTAATGTCATCTACTTTATGTGTTTTTAGAGGCATAATGACTTAACAGAGTATCAGGGTATTAGTATAATTTAAAATAATCACACAGATTTCCTACTGCCCTTGGTAAAAGCCACAATTTCCAGTTACCCTGCAGTAGAGATGTCACAATACAAGCTCTAGGAAAATAATTATAAGAAGGCAATTATCAGAAATGATCATCCAGCTTCTTCAAAAGGGCAGAATTTCCCAAATCCTCTTTTAAGCATAAAGTGTAAATGTAATCCTATTAAAATCCTGAGTGAGATTCACTATCCTTTCTGCTGGTGAATTTCCCTCAATGTCCCCCTGCCCCCCATGCAATAGTAAAAAAGAATAAAAATTGTTAAAAAGTGATAATTAGAAAATGAAAGAAAATTTTTTTCAATTGCTATGATTGTTTACAAAGAAAATCTTAGAGAATCAACAGAAAAATAAATAAATCTAACAAGTGAGTTTGTCAAAATTAGCAAATGCATGTGAACAGCAATCCTATATTGTCAATAAACATATAGGAAGTGATAGACAAAAAGGAATTACATTCACATCATTAATGAAACATATATTGGGCTAATTCTAAAATATTTTTTTCTAAAACATATTTTTCTTTATATAAGACTAATTCTAAAATATATTTTTATTTATAAAATAAAAGATTATAGAGAAGAATAAAAACACATCTAAATATAAGAAGAGATATTTCAAGTCAGGGAATAGAAAAGTAAATTTTTTAAAAGATAAAAGATTTGTTGATGTTAGTTCATATTTAATGCAACTCAATCAAAATTCCTGTAAATGTTTTGTGAAACTTTATAAGCTAATTCTAAAATGTATATACCAAAAAGAAAAAATAAATAAAGAATAACAAGACTATAGAGAAACCAAGATGGCGGCATAGGTTAACACTGGAATTACGGCTGTGCACAACCATTTTAAAACAACAACAAAAAGAAAAAACAGACACCACCCAGACCCACAGGAAGGCTGGCTGAGTGGAAATTATACAACTAGAAAGAGACTGAGACTCAGAGGAGGGGAGGAAATAAAGTGCAGAGGTACTGAGGCACACATGAAAGGGCTCACAGAAAGGGCTGGCAGCATTTCATACCAGAGGGAGGCACAAGCTCCTGACAGCTCTAAACTCCAGTTCCAGGTGAGTCTCTGGGGAGTCAGAACCATATGGGGAAGAGCTGGACTATTTGGCATCGTCAGGCACTGTCTGGCACCGTCGGGCACTGGGAGGAACTCCAGAGCAGCTTGAGACTCAGTGCCTCTTATGGCAGGGCTGAGAATCGGCCATAGCTGGTTGCTCTGCCCTGTAGATTCCCCAAGACCCCGCCCCACCTAAGCTGCACCTAGAGGCTTTTGCATATAAAAGGCTGAGTAGCCTCAGGGAAAAGCTAAAAGAGCACCTCCTTGAAGATACAAGTGCCAGCGTACCCAGTGGTCAGAGTGGTACAATCCTAAATACAACTCCTCAGATTCATAAGGGACACACTCGGGGCAGACTCCCTGAGCACCAAAGCCCCACCAAAACAACTCTTGCCCCATAAGGATGTCTCCAGCACAGAAGTTCTCCCACTGTAGACACAGCTGATTCGCATAACCAAGTGGCTTGGAGGTCATTTCCTCTCAGTGATCACCTAACACAGAAAGCCACTCTATCAACCCAGGGAAGCAGCCAAAATGTGGAGACAAAGAAATGGATCATAAATGACAGAAAAGGAAGAAAGCAAACGATAGGATATAGAGTTCAAAACCATGGTTATAATGTTTTTCAAAAATTTTCTAGAAACTGCTGATAAACTTAATGAGACCCTCAATAAATCTAATGAGACCCTCGAGGATATGAAAAAGGACCAACTAGAAATAAAGCATACACTGACTGAAATAAAGAATATTATACAGAGATCCAACAACAGATTAGAGGAA